>JARHVA010005897.1:432500-565000 GCA_037957365.1 Torreya grandis
AAGATATACTATTGCAAACCTATTACCTTATTACATTTTCTAAGCAATTACTCCCTAGAATCATGGTTTTAAAGTTAAACAAAATAATTAGACTAATTATAAGTTATCAAATATAATACCGACATTTACATGAAAAAAAATATCAAAGTCAAAAACTATAAAAAGTGATTATTATTTAGAACCAAGTTTACTTTGATTTACTATTCCAAAAATATCATCTTAAAGGTTAAGTATAACATCTTGACTTAATAGAATAATATCTTTACAAATTTTTAATATTTCCTACTTATATATTTACAAATGTCAACTTGTTTTTATAACATTTAACATTAAGGATTATATGTAGCTAATATTTAAATACCCATGACTATTAAGACTTTAACCTTCAAAAAATGGTCAATTAGTTTGAGTAATGTGTAAATACTTACACTTTTAACCCTCCTTATTTTAATAAAATAAATTAGCAGTAACATGACAAATTTCAACTTTATATATGGAACTAGTAGGTATGAATACTTTACTTTTTCACAACCTAAATACAATAATGGAAACAACTACACTCTTATCCATTATCATCTTAACTGAACATAATAACAATAATTTACTAATAATTTAATATATAAATGTATCCTTGTATAATCACAACTTTGCCAAGCATCAACTATAATTATAACCTTAAAGTCCAACATACTTCATAAATGTTTTATAATAGATCAATAAATCTATCAAGTCATCCTACCTTATTTACCATTTTTCCGATTGATCAATGAGTCTCTACTAAAATATGTCTCCTTACATTTTTTATAAGCAAACATGATATTATAACAAATAAACATTAAAAACTCATTATAATTATTGATCATCACAACTGGGTGAATCAAAATGTTAGTAGGGTTATTTAGCATTTAAAAAGAACATCATGATAAAACTATATAGTTGTTTCACCAAAAGAGTTCAATCCCAATAATAAATTTCAACAATAAATTCAAGTAATAAGATTACACCTTTATATAATATAATCATGATAAATCAAAATAATATACCTATATAGGATATGTAATTAGTAATTAAGTTATGAAGTAGATTAACACCAATTAAAATCATTTAATCCTTCATATAGACAATGCAACTCAATTAGACTAAAAATGATAGCTCAAATAATCAATTACATTATTTTAATTAAGATAAAAACAAGTGTGTCACAATCAATGAATAATATTAATTTTTAACATGTTTTTTTTCAATTGATCACAATAGAATACAAATATTAAATAAGTCCAAGGCACATCTCATTCTTCTGCACCACATTATAAAAAAGCAAAATCCTTCCAATCATAATGATCCCCCCCACTGGTAGCCTTAAACCACCGCATCATTTGGTTGGATGTAGAGCTCAACAATAGGGATATTAAGAAGAGTAATGAGAAGTAAATGATTATGAGACTTAAATCTTAAAAAGAAAAAACCAAAGCAAGAAACTAAGAAAATGTGGAAAAATAATTTGGTGAAAAACATATTTAAAAGTCACTCTCACACCCTTGTCCTTTATATTAACATAATTTGGATTGATATTCATGAATAAATCAAACTTTGATAGATTTATGAACACCAATATAACAATGGTGTATTAAAAACATCTAGTTTTGGCATAATAATAACTCAATATTATATTTAATACCAAATTACTCCCAAAATAAAAATAAAAGATACACATGACTTATAAAAATACACCATCCAAGAAATCATGCTAAAATTGCTATCTCCACAACAACTCAAAAAAATTGTTTGTCAAATTAAAGGCACAATTTATACTATGTAAGCTAAATAAACTTGAAATCAAAACATAAAAACTTAAACCCTCATTCATGTTATAACAACCATATATTTATGCCAATTCACATGAAAATACATTCATTCAAATCACCATGAAGATCTCAATACAAAAATAACAATTACAACTAGCACAACCATCTCAATGGAAAATTTACCAGAAACTTAATAATGCATTGTCATTCCACAAATGAATATAATGACAACTTCAACACGAAGCTTAGATAGCCATTACAACATATTTAAGACTGCATAACCTAAGACTACAATAACCCAATCACAAAAATCACTTTGAAAAGGGATGAAATATAAGCCAAAAATATAAACACGTGGTCAAAAACATATTTATTAAAAAATGATAGGGAAAATAAACCTATGACCTAACATTATAGTCTTACTCGCACTGCAGGGTCATTACTATGGCTTATAAAACAAAATAACTTATATCTCAATGAATACATACATACATACATACATATATATATATATATATATATATATATATATATATATATATATACATATATATATATATATACATATATATATATATATATATATACACACACACATATATACATACATAGATATATATATATATATATATACATATATACATACATATATATACATACATACATACATACATACATACATACATACATATATATATATATATGTATGTATGTATGTATGTATATGTATGTATGTATGTATATATATATATATATATATATGTATATATGTGTGTGTGTGTATATATATATATATATGTATATATATATATATATATACATATATATATATACACACACACATATATACATACATAGATATATATATATATATACATACATACATACATATATACATACATATATATACATACATACATACATACATACATACATATATATATATATATACATACATACATACATACATACATACATACATACATACATATACATACATATACATACATATATATATATATATATATATATATATATATATATATACACGAAGATGGTGACAAAATAAATCCAATGTGAATCTTGAAAACAACTAAACTCAAAGCGTTATGTTCTCATTGTAAGAAAAAACACCCAAATGTTAAACTGTAATTCAAAAAAATAACTAAAATATTGTCAAGACATTTAATTCATATAAATAATTGGAAACCACTTACTTATAAGACATAATAGAAATGTACAAGACCAAAATTATGTCCAAAAGGAGATAAAAATAGTTCCTCTTCTTAAATCATTTAATTCCCTTTCAAAACTCTAGAGTTCCTCTTAAAACCAAGACATTCTTCTACGTTCCTACCCTAATATACTAAAAACATGGTCCAACACATGACCATCATTTCTACCCAGGTATTCAATTGTAAAAAACCTAACTACAACCTCATAATGGACTGTTTACAACTCCATGTCCTTGGTAAAAACTTTAGCATAGTAACCTTAGGGTTTTTAAAATGTGTAAGCTCTAAAGCAATTAAAACTCAAAATGACCAAAAATATATTATCTTATAATTTATTCAATTACCTAGTCTCGATATTTGGGTCAACCCTAAAATCATAACAAACAATAAAATTAACAAAGTCTACAAAGATCATAATCATTATAGATTTTGAGCATCCCTTGACCTAGTAAATGTCTAAAATTCTTGGTCCCCTCTTTTTTCTTTTTGATTAGTCCAACAATAGAAGACAAAATAGTCACAACTACAAAATTAATCACTTAACCATATAAACCAAGAAGATGAAATTAAAAACAACTTCCAACACAAGAATAAAAACAAGACCACTAGTCAAGACTAAATACTAGATCATTGTCAAAGAAGAAAAATAATTAAATGGAATAATCAAATAAAATAACAAGATCAATGATAAGAACATAATAGGATCAGATGGTTTCACTCAACCAAATCATTTTTAATCTTTTTTATTCATTGTTACATAGTTTTACATCCAACGTAGCTCATTAATAAATCATTCTTATAATCACCAAAAATGTGCATCAGTAGTATCTCGATGAAACATATATAATAAATGTGCATCGCATCATAACAGTAACTTGAATTTTTTTAAATTAAAGTATAAAATCTGAACATATATTAGTCCCACGTCAACTGTCAGCTAGATATCAAATAAACATGTTAAACAACATTAATAGTCTAAGTTGTCAAATAATGCTATAATAGAAAATAGTTCAACATAAAATGGGTTCATGACATTCTTCTCCACTTAGAAAGGAATCATCCCAGTGACGAAAATAACAAATGATAATGTTATTTAAAAAGTATATCATCTTCTTAAGTAATTCATTTCAATAAAAGGGTTCCATTGAACTAAGAATTGAGAAATGTCTCAATTTGATAGTCTAATGTTGTTATGGTTCAATATCCTCTCTAGTTCTAATTAAATATTTTCCTCTTCTAAAACCTAAAGGTGTTTCAAATTAAAAAAACATGAGATGCATTAAGAACATAGTTTATCAATAATGCAAAATGTAAAACATGATGAATCTTGGATAGAGAAGGGGGAAGGGATAGTCAATAGGCAACATGGCTAATTTTCTCCAAAATATAAAAGGATCCAATGAAATATGGAGATAAATTGGAAGAATTCCCAAAATTTATCAAACTTTTCTTTCATTGAACATATATAAAAACTTTATCACCCACTGCGAATTCCTAAGGTGATCTCTTAAAATATACATAAGTTCTCTATCTATCAGAAACACTTTTTCAAAATTTGCCTTGTTATTTTCATTTATCTATCATATTAATACAAAATAATAGGACAATCAATATCTCTATTTTCTAGGGTATCCAAACCAAGTGGATTTATAAATTTATTTCCATATAGAGATTCAAATGGATCCATTTTTAATTACAAAATCATAATTTTTAATGTAAGTGAATTCAACCAAGTGTAGGAATTAAAACAAATGAAAAATGGCACGATTGTGGCTCTGCATATTGAAGTTGAGCTAGGGCAGTCATGCCCTAGCTTGTTCAAGCCATGGTTGGTATTGCGCAGGAGCAGAGTGGGGGGTTGGATGCATGGGAGAGGTTTTGAGGCATCCAACAATAAAAAAAAACCAAGGAGGGTGTGGTTATGGCTTAGTAGGAGCCTTCAAAGACTACGATTGGGAGGAGTTTCAGTGAAGCCATGGGCTTGAACATAACAAGGCAACAAGTTAAAACACATAGAAAGGAGCTTTCTTCCCAGACTACTAATGTTGTGGATTAGAGCTTGCCTGGAGGATCCCATAGCATGAAGATTAACAGTTGCCTAGAATGGTGCAAGGAGTGACCCAAACTGGGAATCACCTTTGATATGATTTTTGAGGATGTGGAATATTATTCTAAGCACTTGCTATATTGTAAGTTTTTGGGATTGAGAGTATCCCTTCAATTTTTGGAGAGTTAGGCCAGGAGAGTGTCGGAAGCAGAGGGAGAAATGGAGGTCACGTTATTGGTATATAATTACTTCATGGTGATGTTTCTATGCTTGGATGATTGAAACAAGGTTTTTGAGGGGGGGGCTTATTTTTACAATCAAGATGGACTTTTTATTAAACCCTGGCATGCAGGCTTCAATCATTTTGAGGAACTACCAAATTAGGTTCTGGTATGGGTTAGGCTACCCAAATTTCCTATCGAATGTTGTTGAGAGGATGTCCTCCAGATGTTAGCTTTGATGCTTGGAAGGCTAATGGGGTCTTCAACATAGACTTTAGGTAAGAAAGTTATGACATTTGCTCATATTTATGTAGAAATTGATTTGAGTAAACCAATGCCTGATGCAGTGAAGATGATTGCGGGCTCATATTCCTTGGTGTAACAATTGGACTATGAGACCCTTCCCTTTAGGTGTCATTTATGCCATGAATATGGACACTTGGTGCTTAGATGCCTGAAGGCTAAGCCAGTGGAGCAGCAACCTCAACTGCCACCTAGTAGCACTCCAAGTGTTGATAAAGGGAAGAAGTCTAGGATTAGTGAGGGCAAGGATGCTAAAGGCTTTCTTTAGGTGAAGGCTAAAAACTACAATAGAGGCTAGAAAAAGTCCCTTATGGAGTGACAGGATGAAGACTCCTTTAACAAGTTTGAAGTCCTAGATGAATTGGGATAGCAAGAAGTAAATCTGGGATTATTAAGTGTGGAGCAGCTTGTGGGAGGATCTGGACTGGAGATTAATTTAGCCAATCTTCATTTAATTCTTTAGGAGTCAGCCTTACCCATGGTCTTAGAGGGGCAGATAGGGGAATAGATGGTGGTGGAGACAAATGGTGATTTGGGATAGAATACAGAGGGCGTGGACCTTTTAGCAAGGATTACGGTGGTAGAAGTAGATAAGCAAGGGAAATTTTCTCCTCACTTGGGAATTCTTCAAAAGGAGGGGAAGAAGGAGATGTCAGAAAAAAGTGTTAAACTGGGGCATAAGAAGGATACAAAGAAAATTAAGATGATTGAGGAGACCTTGGTTGAGTCAAGTTCTATTAAGACCCTAGACTCCCACTTTTTAACTCCTCCAAAATGATCACTACTTCATGGAATGTAAGGGGCCTAAATAATGGCCCTAAACAAAAGGCTATTCGAGAATTAGTTAGATGTCAAGTACCTAATGTTATTTTTCTTCAAGAGATGAAGGTTTTAGTGGATGATATGAGGAATATCACACCTAATTTGTGGAGGCATGGTTTATGTTTTTGGAACCCACAAAAGATCCAACTAGTGTCCTAAATTTCCTTTAAGTCCTCTTTATCCATGGTGGCCTCGTGCATTGAGTTAGGTGAATCAATCCTTTTTTCCAATGTCTACGCTCCTATAGATCTCCAAGGTAAACATCTTTTTTAGAAAAATCTCCACTTACTTCACTGATTATTTCCTTACCTACCTTGGATTGTTGGTGGAGACTTCAATGCTATTTTGGATTTAACAGAGAAAAGAGGAGGCAATACAAGGATGGAACCATCTTCTTTATTGCTCTGGGATAATATTGAAGCTCTCAACCTTGTGGATATCAAGCCTAGTAATGGATACTTTACTTGGAATAACATAAGGGTGGGGGACAGATGCATAGTTGAGTGCATAGATTGATTCATGACCTCCTATTATTGGGTGGGGGGATTGTGGTCTTCTAGCATGGAGATACTTGACTGGATAGGTTCAGACCATTGGCCCATAAAATTGACAATTTCTTCAGCCCGTATGCCTCAGAAGCCACTGTTCAAGTTTCAGCTCATGTGGTTCAGGAACCTAGACTTGTTTGGATGTGTGGTAGATTGGTGGAGGATACGTAGGCCTGCTATTGGAACAACAATGTATACTTTTGTTAAGCTACTCCAATTCATCAAGTACCAGCTCAAAAGGTGGAACCAACAAAGTTTTGGGAACATCTTCCAAAGGAAAATGAGGCTCAAAGGGAGTTGAATGCCATTACTATATTCATTAGGGAGGAAGGAATGAATGAGTTTTTATTGAGGGAAGAAACCAGGGCTTTAAAAGCATTGGAGGAATGGGAGCTAAGAGAGGAAATATTTTAGAAACAAAAGGCCTAGATTGAATGGCTTCAAGAGGGGGATAAGAATAATGCCTTCTTTTTCAATTTGGTCTGAGCTAGACAACATGGTAATGTGATAACTTCTTTGGTGGCAGACAATGGGGAGACTATATCTTCTACACAGGGTATCTTTAATGAAATAGTGTAGTATTTTGCTTCTCTTTTCAAGGAGGAAGCATAGGGGGACTCGATGGTTGAGGATCAAGTCCTTTCCTGAATTCCTTCTCTAGTGACCATGGATATGAAAGAGCATCTGATGAAGGAGATATCCTTGGATGAGTTAAAGAGAATTGCCTTCATGATGCCGAAAGGTAAGGCGCCTGGCCTAGATGGTTTCTTGATTGAGTTCTTCTAGGAATTTTGGGAAATCATAAAATTAGACCTATTGGCAGTTGTTGAAGAGTCTCAAAGGAACAAAAAAATGTTTATGGCTCTGAACTCTACCTTCCTGGCTCTCATTGCCAAGGGAGAGGGGGCTGACAGGTTGAGTCTTTTTTAGCCCATTTCCCTCTGTAATGTCACTTACAAAATTTTATCTAAGCTAATTGTTGAGAGGTTAAGAAAGTGGTTTCCAGCACTTATTTTTGAGGAGTAAGGAGGCTTTGTGGAGGCTCGATAGATTTTGGATGGGGTGGTGGTGGCAACTGAGACTATCCATTCCATGATCCAATCTAATGATAAGGTGATGTTTATCAAACTAGACATGTCCAAGGCCTATGATAGAGTTTGGTGGGCCTTCCTCTAGAAGGTCCTAGGTGCCTTTGGTTTTGAGGAGGATTGGATATAGTGGGTTATGAGTTGTCTGAACTTGACCTCTTTTTAAATTTTGATCAATGGTGAACACTCCAATCTCTTTGGGGCTTCTCATGGGCTGCGGCAAGGGGACCATCTCTCTCCCTACTTGTTTCTTCTATTGGTGGAAGGCTTGGGTTAGTTGATCAAAAGGAATGTTGATGAAGGTGCTATTTAGGGCTAGCATTGGGGTGGGGGCCTCCTAGTACAATCTCACCTCTATTTTGTGGATGATGCGACACTGATGGGCATGGCTACCATTAGGGAGGTGTCTAACATCTGGAAAAGCTTAGAAGTTTACCTTAATGCCTCAAGACAGGTAATTAATGACATGAAGTATTTAATTTTTTTCTTTAACACCCCACCTTATATACAACAAAGAGTGGCTCATATCCTCAGGTTCTAAATTGGGAGTCTCCCATTGCTATATCTTGGGATTCCAATCTCTACTAGCCAGCAGTCCAAGGAGTCATGGATGGCAATTTTGGACAAGTTCTAAGGAAAAGTGAATCATTGCACCCATCGCTAGTTATCCTTTGCTAGTTAGGTGTAGTTGATTCAATCAGTGGTGCTGGCTCTTCTTATTTATAGGTGCATGATACAAGTGGCACTGATGAGCTTTATTAAGGAACTAGATTCCTTAACAAGATAGTTTTTGTGGGCTGATAATTTATCTTCAACCAAGTGGAGACTTATTAAGTGGGAGGTGGTTTTTAGCCCAAAGAGGTATGGTGGTCTAGGATTATGGCAATCTATGCTATCTAGTATTGCTTTCGCAGCCAAGCTATAGTAGTACTGGTGTGTGGAATGGGAGCAGGTTTCAGCTAGAGTCTTATCCCACAAGTACTTCTTTGGGATCCCCCAGAAGGATATCCCATGGTATGACTTGATAAGCAAAGGTTATGCGATTTGGGTGACTCTCAAGAAAGGAGCAACGTTGATTAAGAGGGGCCTATTTTGGATCTACAAGAGTGGGGTTGAGGCTCAATTTTGGCATGACTCATAGGATGGTTACCCTCCCATCATTATCCAATATCATCATTTGAGTATTCTAACCCAAAGGTTTTGCGAAGCTAGATGGATCAGGGTGTGTGATTATAAATCTTATGCCCTTTAAGGGCAGTTGATGGACGCTAGATGGAAGACCCCAAAGGAGCAGCCAATTATTGGTATGGAGGCAGAGTGTGTAGAACTATAGTATAATCTATCCTATCATAGCTACAATGCACTTATGGATAGCGATGTGTTAGCTTGGTCCCTAAATCTGAAGGGGAAGTATATTGTGTCTTATGGTTATCAGGAGCTGATTTCTCAGCAATATGAGGGTAGGGAGGAAGTTTAGTGGTGGAAAAAGGTCTAGAATGGATTCTCCTGGCCAAAGTGTAACTGCTTTATCTGGACTTTAGTCTGGTATAGATGTTTAACTTAGGATAATATTCAAAATATGGGATTTATTGGCCCTTCGAGGTGTGTTCTTTACAATAGTGAGGAGGAGGATTCCTCTCACCTTTTCTTTCACTTCTCTTTCACTCTACATTTATGGCATTTATGGTGGGACATGTGGAGAAGCCAATGCATTCATGCAGTGTCCCTGGCAGATTTTTGGTTTAGAATGGGCCGTCCACCCTCTTAGACCCCCTTCTTACAAGATGTGTGGTATGTGGTCCCTATTTTCTTGCTATTGCAAGTATGGCTGCAAAGGAATCATAGGATTTTTAGAGATGAAAAAATGGAGATTTAGTAGGTCTGGAATAGAATTAAAGTAATGATCCAGGAATCTATTGAAGTGAAGAGTGAAGTTACTTTGTTGTTGAAGAGGGGGGACGCTGAGATGGTGGATAGGTTTGGCATACAGGGGTTATCTCCAATTTCAGTGTGTGTTAGGAGAAGTATATGAGGGAAGTAGAAAGTTCAATAGTTGGGGAAATGGCTGCCCCTACCCACTAGTCTTTTGAAAATTAATACGGATGGATCTTCTAGGGGCAATCCAAGGTCAACTGGGATTGGTGGGATTGGTAGGGATTCTTTTGGATCAGTGATTTTTATTTTCTCAGCATATCAGGGAGTTTAGACTATTAATAGGATGGAAGGTTTGGCTATCTTTTATGCCCTAAAGCATGCTTATGCTTTAGGGTGGAGGAAGGTGATCTGTGAAGTAGACTCTCAAGTCCTGATTAATTTGCTCATGGAGAGGAAAATTTTAGAGGTGAGCTAGCAACTAGCCATGATAGTACAGTAGATATTACAAGTTAGTTCCTTAATGGATTATGTATCTTATGCCCATATTCCAAGGGAATGGATTGCTTGGCCAAACGGGCGTCAGATGGTGGAGATGACCATAAGGTGGATGAGTGGGAGTAGATGTCATGTGATTTATGTCAGGTCTTGGAGTCCATTCTGGTCGAAGATGTTAGTGGAGTTGAGGCACGAGGCTATTGTTGTTGGTTTTCTGGTCTTTGGTTCGTGTTGTTGGTTTTGTAATTAGCTATTTTAAGTTTTAATAAAGTTTTTAACCCCTTTTTATTTTTATTTTTTAAAAAAATCAACCAAGTGTAAACAATCTTCCCATTTACCTTTCTAATATATTACATATATTCTTAGCATGTCTTACATAATATAATTGAGCTTCTTAGTTTGATCATATATTTATAGGTGGTAGAAGGAACTAGAGTTTAACCTTTTCCCAAAAGCATCATTTTTTTTTTCAAAATTTGGAAGTCAAGAGTTTATCTCTATCAAAGATAATGACTTATAGAATGCCATGTAGTCAAACTATCTCTTTGACAAAGCATTATGTAAACACATAAACATCATCATTTAAATTTCTAGTAATGAAGTGTCTAACTTTAGTGAATTTATCTATTACAATGATAATAGTATCATGTTTATTTTGTGACTTAGGAAAACTAGTTATCAATTCAAGAGAAAAACAATCCACTTACCTCATGCAATATCATGGAGATACACCAGTCCTCCTAGATGTCAATGTTTATCTTTTACTCACTAAGATTCTAAGCATTTAGTTGTAAAGTCAATAACATCATGCTTTAGACTAGGCCAATAGTACAATATCTTCATCTCATGTGTCATCTTCATGACACCTATATGAGTAAATTGAGGTTTTGAATGTAATTCTTTCAAAAAAATATTTATTAAGTCACGTTACTTGGGTACATAAATCATGTTTTTGTGTGTAACAAAACCATCAAAATCAATATAAAAATCATAAAATTTCTTTTCTATAAAATCATTAGCCAAACTTGCACTTACTTCTTAGCAAAATGAATCATAACATTGTTGTTTTAAAATAATAGTTCTGAAATTATTATATAAAATAAACAAGGCAATGATATATGTGCATTGACTACATGCATCAACAACATGATTTTCTTTACCTTTCACGTAAGAAATATCCATGTCAAAATTTCTTATAAATTCTAGCCAACTATGGTGGAAAACATTAATATTAGCCATGGAAAACAAATATTCTAGGATATGATGATCAAATATGACATTAAATTTTTTTACAAGTAGAAGATGATTCTATTTTTTTAAAATATGCACAATAGTAGTAAGCTCCAAGTCATGAGTGGTGAAAACTTTATCATTTTATATGACTTTTTATGACTCATAATCCACCATTTTAGCATCCTATGGTTACACACTACCAAATACTTCTTTGGATGCATTAGCCTAGATCTCAAAATTACCATTTCGATTTGGAACAATAAGTACATGTGTTATCATTAATAACTCCTTAACATTCTAAAAATATTGCTCGCATTCAAATGTCTAAATGAACTTATTAACCTTACACTAAGATGAAGTTATTAGATTGGTTAATTTGGAAAAATTATCCACAAATCTCCTATAATATCCAACCAATCCCATAGACATTCATACTTTGTGTACATTTATAGGAGCAAGGCAGTCTTGGATAACCTTAATCTTGGTTAGATCCATAAAAATGCAATCCTTAAAAATTATGTGCCCCAAATAATGAATCCCATGTTTATTAAAGAAACATTTAGACAAATTACCATACATATTATTCTTCCTTATCCTTTACAAAACTAGAGACAAATGTTTTTCATGTTTAGTAGCATTCTTAAGATATAAAAATATATCATCAAGGAAAACAAGAACAAACTTGTCGTAGTAATCCTTGAACACACTATTCATAAGATTGATAAAAGAAATAGGGGCATTTTTCAACTAAAACTAAATTACCATGAATTCATAATACCCATAACGAGTATGAAAATTAGTCTTATAAATGTCCTATTCCTTGATTCTTAGTTGATGATAATCTGATCTTAAGTCTATTTTATAAATTATAAGTGCATCCTTCATTTGATAAAACAAATCATCAATTCAAGGTAAAGGATAACTATTATTAATAGTGACCTTATTGAGCATGCAATAGTCAACTCATAACTTCAAGGTTCCATCCTTATTTTTCACAAACATCATAGGTACACCCCAAGGAGACATATTGGGTATGATGTTGCCATTTTATAAGAACATTTGTATATGAAATTTGAGTTCTTTCAAATCATCTATGTTCATGTGGTAGGGATATTTTTATATTGTAACTACCACTAGCATGATATAAATACATAAACTAAATTCATGTCATGGAGGTAATCCAGTTAATTTTATGGAAACTCATTATAAATGTCACATCTTTCTCACTAAGCTAATTTATATGATTATTGATGGATTATTATGGTTGTTAAATTGATTAATTACTATTTAACTAAGATGTAGGTCATATATTGTTATGGGATAGTTGTATGTTGATTTGATTACATGATTTTATTTCTATGATTTAGCTATATTTTATATATTATTTACATTATGATCATGTTAATTAGTTGTTATATAAGTACTTTATGTTATAAATCATGATGTTATGGGGTACATACCTTCTTATCGTGAGTTGGATACATGATATATGCATTCCTCAGAGTGTGATGGAGGGAGAGTATCATCAGAGAGGATGACGTAGATGAAGGTTTTGGGGGATGATAGAGGAATAACTAGAACCCTTACACACACCACAATATATAACACTCATCATTTGCATTGTTTGAATTCCTAAATTTAGTATGCATTTGATGTAATCTGCATTTAAATAATTAATTAAATGTGTTAGTTATGATTTAGTTCAATTTAATATGTTGAGTTAATTTTGGGTCATTGCATTATGGCTATTATATGTTGATTTAATGCATACTCCTAATTTTGATCATGTTGAATTATCATATTCATTATTTTTAATACTAATGATATATAAATAAGTAAATCTACATGAATATTATGAAGTTACTAGTGTCTATAGACCAACCAGATTGTCTTTTTAATGTCTTAATATATTGATGGTTATAATGATATTCAGGAAATATCATCATTTTAACTTAATTCCATGATATATAAGAGATAATTTTAAGACATTAAGGATAGTTTATATAAATTAGTAATAATAATGAATACATTGTTATAATATCATCATGTTTGACATTGTTATAATAGTTACAGTCAAAATACTATTGATGACTTTTCATTAGTCACCTACTTTTAGAAGTGAGATTGGTATTGATCCATGATAAGTTGATGTAAACATTACATAATCTATCTTATTATGTAATCTAAACTAATTGGTCTAATACATTAGCATTAGTATTTGAGGTTTGGGTTTTTTTGGGGGGGTTATCGATAATTATTTGTAATGATTTAATAGTTAGACTTTGTAAAGTTGGGTTACAAGCATGTGAGGTCAAAGGACCATGTGGTTATTAAAGAATAAAATATTATTTATTTTGGAACATTTGAGTGATTAGGGTATTGCTCTATTTGCCTCAGCTCGATTTGACCTAGATTAGGTGAAAAAATATGTGGATAATGGGGTTTGAATGATGGGAACTAGAATGAACTATGAGTTTGATGCTATAGTGCATGAAAAAAATGTATGAGAGAGGTTTATAAAGAAGAAGTGATAAGGAGGAGAAAGATGGGAACAGAAGGATAATGGAGAAGAAGAGGTGAGTAGAGAAAAAGAAAGGGAATGCATTCTAGTTAGAGAAACAATAAACTTTTAAGTTATTTTGAGGTTAGTATTGTAATTAATTTGTATGGTTTTCATTTAGTATAGTAAAAATATGTTCATTTATCTTAATAGGTTTCTAGGAAATTCATTATGAAATAGATTTAAAAAAGGATATTGATTTAACCATGTGGATGGCTTGGCCATCCATATAACTAAATCAATATGACCTAGTTATTTAAGTCTATTGAACAAGACTGTGAAAATTAAATATGGTAGGATAGGATTTTTTGTTTGTTCACTATAGGATTAATTGGTGGAAATTAAAATATAATAGTCAGGTTATAATAATATGTATAAAAATCTATCTATGTTATGTTTCATTTAGAGAATACAATTAAGCCAATACATGGTAGACTCTAAATGCTATAATGTTTTGTTATAGTGAGGATAAATACTAAGACCCTGAGTGATTCGTAAATGAAATGCACAAGTGTCAAAAAATTGAAAACACACATTATTATTTACATGGATTTTTTTTAATATTTTTCCAATTTAAAAAGAATAAAAACTATAAATAAAAAGGATTGAAATTAAGATAAATATTTAAAATATTAGAGAATAATAATAAATTCACTAGCCATAACTTGATAACAGAGTTTAGCTTATAAGCTTACATATCTGGGTCCAATCCAAATGAGGACCTTTCTCTTAAAAATTTTCATCAAAATGGCCTAACAATCATAATACAAATCTTTAGAATCTTCCCCAGTGTCTACTTTCTCTTGGAAATAATTCTCTTAAGCCAGTTCCCTAGGCTTAAGGCTCTAACTCTCAAAGAAATCTATGCCTCTTTTTAAAAAAAAATACACATTCCAAACCAAATCCATGTTCAAATATAGTATCATGGGCTTTATATATGTGTTTTAACCCTTGTATCTAATATTCAAGCCTATATATTTTTATCCAACAAGTCTAAAGTTTAAACTATGTATACTTTCTTTGGTGGATAACGTAATCTTTTACCCCACATTTAAGACATAGAAATAATTTTTAGCTTTTATAATCCTGAGGCTCTACCTTAGAAGCTATTGATAGCTATTTTATTCGATTAGGAACTTGTTTGGCTCAATCTAAAAGCTATGTTGGGCTCTCTAAACTTGATTTATTTGATGTGACTCTATTCAATTATGATTTGGACTATGTTGGGCTTGACCCAAATCAACATTGGCATATAATGTTGGATGGCAATTGGTTTAACAGTAACATTGAAAACTTTGGTGTTGAATTGACAGTTAGCATATGGGTTTGAACTTAGTAACTAACTCATGTTGATGACTTGGGTTGGCTTGATATCTATTTACAATACATAAATATTAGTCCCACATACATGGGAATACAAAGTGAACAAAGATTTATATACATCAATGATGATAATGAGTTGTGAAGTAAGGGAGGCTAATCCACCCCTCCTCACAAAGAGTGTGTCGACCCTCATTGAGAACCCATAATGAGTAAATAATAGGACATATTTAACCAAACACCATATGATGTCAAATACAAAGGATGAAAACCAAACCCAATTATTTCTCCAATGTATTTCCATGTGTCACAACTTCATTAGTCTACTTGGTAGGCTAGAATTATGCCACATGAACCTGTGTCACCAATTCTTTTACTTGTTGATAAAAAACTTTAGCATGTGATATCTTGTTCATATAGACTTGAAATTTATCCATCCAAATTTTTCCAAAAAGCTTTTGATGAGCTCTATGCTATGCCATCGATAAAACAAATTTTTTGAAGACTTCATTATAGAATGGTACATGGATCCTCCTAGATGAATCCTCCCAATAGGATATTTTGGACCTCCAAAAGTTTATTTTTAATTGGTAATAAAGTGAGTGTATTTGTCCCTCACCTTCTAGCTTCCATCCATTTGGCCTTGTTTGGGTGCATCCCTTTAAGACTAAAATGAAGACACTCAACATCTCCACTTCATGAGGTGTGAACCTTCCTATCAAGAATTGTATCTTATTGAACTTTTTAAAGATACTCAAGAGTAAAATCATCAAAATAAGGAATGGATACACTTTCATCATGATCAATAATCATTGGAGGCTCATACAATTTTAAATTTTCAACATTGACAACTAAATAAATATGCATATAAGATGGTAAATATAACTAGAAAGAATTTGTACAAATTTTTTAGTAATATAGAAAGGACCATATCAAATTGGTTTAAAATTTTTACCTTCACCTATCAGCCTTTCCTTATTGATGTGAATCCATACTATATCACCTTTAACAAACTAGTGATCAACCCAATGTTTGTCATTTCTTACTTTGTACTTTGCTTGACTTTTCTCTAACTAATCATAAATAGTTTGGTGTACTAGATATATATTTTCAATGAACTTCTTGGATTTAATAGAATCATTATGTTCAAATATGACTAAATCCTATCCATAACAAATATACAAAGGATATTTGGGCAAGTATCCATAACAAACTTCAAATGGAGATTTCATAGTAGAATAATGAAGTGCATAGTTATAAGAATGTTGTATGTAACAAAAAATTTCATCCCAAAACTTTGGATGTTTACTTAAATAACCTCTAATCATATGTACCATGGTGCATTTGATAAATTTTGTTTTCCCATCAATTTGTGGATGAAATGCAGTGCTCTTTTTTAATTTAGTGTTCCTTAATTCACACAAAGTTGACCAAAAATTCCTAGTAAACCAAGATTCCTGATAAAAAATAATAGAAGTGGGCAACCCAAAATGAACCCATGCATGTTTAAAGAACAAGTGTGCAATAACTTCCCCAGTAATTTGTTTAGTGCAAGGGATTAGAACACACATCTTGCTAAATTTATCGACTACCACATATAAATAGGCATGGTTTTTTTGTGACATAGGCAAGCCCCTTACAAATTCCATAGAAATACTTTCCTATGGGTGGGTAGGAATAGGTAAGGGAGTGTAAAGTCCCATTTTATTATTAACAAGATTGGTTGTGGCACATAGACCTCGCCCTTTTATGTAATTGGTAACATGCTCCTACATACATGGCTAGTAATAATAAATTTTCAAATGTGCAACCATTTTACCAACTCTAAAATGACCAAAAATAATAGAAGCATGTGCTTCACTAATCATGTGCACCCTCTCATTTTTAGGAATACAAATTTTACCCAAATGATATAAAATACCATTATGCACATGATAGTCTAATTCTTCTACTTGTTTACCAGTCATCAAGTCTTCATACACATCCTTAAAATCAAGATCATTAACATATTGTTTTTTATAAATTTTATTAGACAAATAACCATGCTATAAAATAATAGATGAAACTACCATAGGAGGCCTAGAAAAAATTTTAAAAACCTTATTCTATATACCTTTTTTATACCCAATCACAAGATGAAATTGTTACAAGAAACCCATCCAATGGAAATGTCTAGACTGTTGTAGCTTGGTTTGTGATTGGAGACAATATAAGGGCTACTAATCTATATTTATTATTGTTTCCTTTCCCATCAAGTAATGTTTCCATTTATTAACACTTTGAACCAATGTACACAATTCTTTATCATAAGTTGGATAGTTCCATACTATAATTATGAAGGTCTTAGAATGATAATAGATAGGTTTATTTCCCTACATTAAAATGGATCCCATAACATAATCACTTGCCTCCATCTCGATCTCAAATGGTTATTGTAAGTCAGGAAGTGTCAATATAGGATAAGTACTTCTCTTTTCTTTTAAAGTTTTAAAGGCATTCTGATGCTTGCCTCTCCACTAAAAGACTTATTTCACACTAGTCAAATAATGCAAAGGTGATGCAATAAATGAGAAATGAGAAATAAACTTTATCCAAAACCATATTTCACCAAGAAAACTTCTAACCTCAATTATATTATTGGGATTTGGCTAGTTAACAATGATTGTCACCTTTGTAGGATCAATTTTCAACACACCATGTCATACAATGTACCCCAAGTGAATAAAAGAGGTTTTGCCAAACTCACATTTTGAAATTTTCAAATAAATTTTTTCCTTTCTTAATGAACTCATTACTTTATTAATATGGATCACATGATATTCCCAAGATTTACTAAAGATAAATATATCATCTAAGTAGATTATAACAAAATCATCAAGGAATTACTTGAAAACATCATTCATCAAACACATGAATGTAGTTGGTGTAACTCACAATCCAAAAGGCACACCAAGCCATTCAAAAAATCATGATTTTATTTTAAAATCAATTTTCTAAACATCACCTTCATTAATTCTAAATTGATCATAACCACTTTTTAAATCTAACATAGTGAAGTAAATAGCATTTTTCAATTGATCCAATAAATCATCAATATGAGGAAGAACATAATGATTCTTAATAATAATTTTATTTAAAGTACAAATATCAATACACATTTTCCATGTGCCATATTTCTTTGGCACCAAAATGATAGGTGAACCAATAGGAGATGAACCGGGGTGAATAACACCTCTTTCCAAAAGTTCCATTACCTACTTTTTGATTTCCTCATTTTCAACCACTAATAACTTGTACATGCCAATGTTAGTGAGAGGATAAATTTGTAATAATTGAATTTAATTTTTAACTCCCCTTTTAGGGGGTAACCCCTTGGGGTCGTAAAACACATCATCATAAGTAGAAATGATTTCAACCAATTCACTTTTATGCCTAAGATCATAAATTTACAAACCATGAGAATATTCTTTTTCCTTTAACTTAATCAACATGAGACAAAAATTCTTACTTTAATTAACTAGACTTTTCATTTTCCATATTGAAACAAAAGAAATAATTGTCTTAATTTGATGTGCTCTGACTATATATTCAATCCCATCCCTTACAAGAAATTACTTATTTTCCTCCCTATAGAAGATTGATTTTATATCATAAATATAAGGTCTTCTCAACACAATCCCACATATGTTCAAAGGGATAACATCCAAATATACCTCATCAACAAGGTTGGATGTGATTGCAAAACTTAATCTACAATTTTTTGTTACTTGCATTTTTGCATTGTCACATACCCAACCTAGTGGATAAGGCTTTGGATGAGGATTGGTTTCTAAGCCTAATTGTTTAATAACCTCCTCAAAAATCAAATTTATTTAAGATCCACTATCAAATAGACTATCAATTTTATTATGTTTTGAAAAAACTATAATGTTGAATAATTCATTTCTTTTCTTATCAACATGCACAAAGTTCTAATTTATTTAGAACATGCGACATCTAATGACTTAGTGTTAAAAAGTGAAAGAGAAGAATAATTTTTCAATCCCATAGATGTAATCTTAGTTTCATCCCCTGAATCTGAGCCTAGATCCTAAACAATAGCATTAGTTTTCTTTTCTTTATTTTAAAACCTTTTAGGCATTAACTCAGGATGTAGTTTCCAACACCTAGACTCATCATGATTTTTCTTGCAATGATTACAAATTTGTTTTCCTTCTTCCCTTTTAAATTAAAAGTGGATTTTTGTTTACCCTTTCCTAAAATTTTCACTTTTGATTGTTTAACATCAAATTGATTAATTTTAAATTTAGGATAAAATTCTTTTGATAGTTTTCCTCTAGCCTCTAAAAGAGTGGACTGAGCAAAAACTGCATCTAAACTAGTGGGATTGAGAACAAGAATCATGTGTCTCAAATAACTATGCAACCCACCTATGTAATTAAGTAGTGTATCTTGTGTATAAAAAAGAATATTCAAAATTAAATCTTTTCTCCTAAATTATTGTGTATAATCTTGAAGATTTTGGCCTTTACCATGTCTAAAGGTTTGTCAATCCATCATGAATTGATGCATTTAACCTAAAGGATAAAATTTATTTCTAAGTTCAATAAGAAATTCGCTCCAGGTAGAAATTAAGTTACCTTTTTTAAGCTCACTTTCCTTCAATTTCCTCTCCCACCAGATGAGAGTTGCCCCTCCTGTATGAAGAGTAGCCAAGTGAATTTTGGCCTCATCCTTATAAATCTTTTGGACCCTGTAATATACTTCAATTTGATTTATCCAATTATCCAATTTTTTGTATTGACTTCACAATTACACGTTGGCAATTCAAACTTGATATCTAGCTTTAATGAAGGAAGAGGTTCAATGGATTTCTTATCTTTACCATTATTTAAAGAGGAGGAAGATTTCTCAGATTCTTTACTACCTTCATCACTCTTCATTTTCTTTTGTCTTTCATAGTAAAACTCCTCAACCATGCCCTTCATTTCTAAGAAGGCTTGGTGGAAAGCTCATTCAGAATCAAACTCTTCTCTTGACATTTCATTAATACATCTTGACCCAATATTTCAATCGTACTCTACCAATTATCTTTCACCCCACCTTGATCTAGACCTTGTCAACATACACTAGTAATCTAACTTTTAAATCATAACCACTCTAATACCAAAATCTGGTCCATAAATAAAATGCACAAGTGTCCAAAAATTGAAAACACACACTATGGTTTACATGGATTTTTTAATATTTTTTTGAATTAAAAATAATCAAAACTATAAATAAAAAGGACTAAAATTAAGACTAATATTCAAAATATTAGAGAACAAGAATAAATTCATGAGACAAGACTTTATAACAAAGTTTGGATTATAAGCCTACATCTTTAGTTTTACTCCAAATAAGGACCGTTATTTTAAATTATTGAAAAAACTGGCTTAACAATCATAATACAAGTCTTCAAAATATTCCCTAATTTCTGATCTCTCTTGGAAATAATTCTCTTAAGCTAGTTCCCTAGGCTTAATGATCTAATTCTCCAAGAATTCTACGGCTCTTTGAAAAAAATACACAATCCAAACCAAATCCATGTTCAAATATAATATCATGGGCTTTATATATGTGTTTTCACTCATATGTCTAATGGTCAAGCCTTTATAGATTTAGCCAATAAGTCCAAGGTTCGAACTGTCAACACATTCTTTGGTGGATAACATAATCTTTTGTCCCACATTTGGGATGTAAAAATGTTTTTTAGTTTTATAAACCTGAGGCTCTACCTTAGAAACTATTGATATCCATTTTGATGACTCAATCTATGAGCTAGTTGAGCTCACCAAACTTGATTTAGTCAATGTGACTCAACTTAGTTATGATTTGGACTATATTGGGCTCAACCCAACTCAGCATTGGCATCTAATATTGGATGGTAGTTGGTTTGTTAGTGACGTTGGAAACTTTAGTGTTGAGTTGATAGTTGGTATATGGGTTTGAACTCAGCAACTGATTCAGGTTGATGACTTAGGGTGGCTTGAGCTCTATTTATAGTACATGAATATTAGTTTCACATGCATGGGAATACAAAGAAAATATAGATTTATATACATAAATGAATATAATGAGTTGTGAAGTAAAAGAGGCCAAGGTACCCCTCTTCACAAAGAGTGTGTCAAACCTCACTGAGGGCCTCTAAAGAGAAAATGTAAGGCCTATTTAACCAAACACCATATGCTATCAAAGATGAAGGACAAAAACCAAACCTAATTTTTACTCCAATAGATTGCCACATGTCACAACTTTATTGGTCTATTTGGTGGGATAGAATTATACCACATCAACCTGTATCACTAATTCTTTTACCTATTGACCAAAAACCTCAGCATGTGATATCTTGCACATACGAACTCAAAATTGATCTATTCAAATTGCATCAAAAATTCTAAAAGAGCTATATGCTATGCCATTGATAAAACTAAATTTTTAAGACTTCATTTTAGAATGGTACATGGATCTTTTTAGATCACTATGTTTTCAAATGAAAATGGTTTGAGGATATATTATATAAATCCTAATATTTATGGAATGGTATGATGTTTTATTTATGCATTCTTGTGATCTAAAATATATATGTTTAAGTTTTTTATAGGATGAAATGGATGGTGATTCAAGTCATTATAGGGAAAAATCATGTGTACAATAGTATTCTATATAAAACTTCTAGTTTGGTATTTAAATATAATACTATTAAGGGGATATTTTGTAACCATATTAGTATGCAGACTATATTATTTTATGTCATGAAAAATTAGTAAAAAAGATATGCGTATTAGAAACACATACACATGCATACAATCGATACAAATTACTGTATTATGTTTATGTGTATTAGAAATTCATAAATATACACATAATCAAATAAATGATTTTATAAAAAATTTGTGTGTTAATAATTGATTCAAGATTATCTTATGTTGGATAACTATTAAATTATTATTATAGAATTACTTTTATGTGTTTGATTTGGTTTACAAATTTAGTTATTTCAAACCTTAAGCTAGTCACAAAATTATAGTTGACTATGTGAAATTACTTTAAGGAGATTGACATTGAATATGAGTTAAAATTATGTAATAGATATTTTAAATCTGAGTTTGATAGAGGTATGTGTGTCAATTTCAAGTAAACAATGTAACTAATATGAACCCAAATTTTGAGGAAATTAGATAAAATGGGTTTGAATAGTTTTTATTTTGATTAATTAATTTTGAGCTTCCAGTTAAATAAAATGGAAATGGAAGTAGGTTAGTATATATGATTTGTTATATATTCTTTTTTCATTAAATAATTTTCAGAATTGGTTATTAGAGTGATTGTTTAGACTATATGAGATCCAAATGGAAATTAGATAATGAAAAACATAAATAGTGCATACATTATACTCTGAGTATTTACAAAATGAATTTTTCAGTCATAATGAACCCACTATTTGTTATAACATTACAAAATGTTTAATATATAGTTTCATACATGTTAATTATATATGTCTTATGTGAATGGGATATATACATTATTCTTCTATATGTTGAAATATGTATGAAAGGAATAATTATAAATACACATATGTGGTATATATTTGTAAATATGAAAGGTATGATTATTTTTATGATATTAACTATGACTGTGATTTAAGTGAGTTAAACCACACAGTGTGGCATACCATAACTATATGCATACAACTCTTTAAATGTGTAAATAGTGGTATTAAATTTTTATTATTTTTTGTATGAGCATTTATTAAATTATAACTGGTTAGTTGTAATTTATGAAGTATATGCATAGGATTATATTATGATTAAATTGTATTATAATAAATTGTTCTATATTGAGTCACTTTTGAAAATTATAAACATGCATCCTAGCATAAATATATCCAAATTGGTATAGGTTATACTTTTTTATGTCATTATTTATGTGTTAAATAATATAGTATAGATTTATTGCATATGTTGAATGGACTAAATGTATGTCATTTGATTATTTCCATACTCGGCATGTTTGTGATTATTGATAGGAAGTAATCTGATTGAATCTCTTGGTTATGTTTATAGTTAACCAAATCATGCATTATTTTTACTAAGTAGTGAGATGGAATTTACTAGCTTACTTAGCATCACCAATTATAGATGAGGGCAATCTGATTAAGTGGTGTGTATGAATTTGACTAATACTTAAGATTATTAATTATTTGAAAACTTTGGCCAAATTAATGTTTAGTTAAACATTTTAATTTCATGTGTTTGATTTACAATCTTCTAAGTTATCATGTTAGAATGCATTTTATTTATGGTACAAATCATGCTTTAGAAATATTATAGCACACAAGTACTAACTTATCTCTCTATATTCCTGCATTGTCATTATTTACCCATCCATGAAGGGAGGGTCATTCCTTGGTTAGGGAATTGTGCAGGGGATCAATGGTATATGGTTGGTGTGGAAAATTAATCAGATGATGCTCTCCCTCCACACAATAGTACTTCTTTGGAGACTACACTTGAGATTATAATAGATACTAGAGTTCATGAAACTCATGCTCTATGGAGCATTATATCTAGTATTGTATTTATTATCAAAACATTATTCCTAATAAAAATGTAATTATTTGCATATGTGTACATTAAAAGTAGTGGTTGTAATATTGTACGAGTCATGGCTAGAATTATGTAATTACTTTCTATAATATACATTGTTAGGCTTTCTTATTTGTTTCATATGATGTTAGTGATTAGTAACTGATAGATGTTACATGTTTATTTTTGGTTAACATACTTAACATGTTATACTAGGGTTAGTAGTTAGATTCTAATGGTAAAATATAATGCAATAATACATGGAATTAATTTTTTTTTAAATTATTAAATTATTCTAGTAAATCCTAGTGGGGATGTTACATTGTGGTATCATAACTGTGGATCAAAATCTAGGACTTAATGAGTCCATTAAAATTTTTGTATATTTTTATTTAATATAAAGGAGAATAGGGTGAGATAAATCTGTCAATGACAATAACCCTCTATTTGATCCTAACCAATTTGATATGGAGTAAGCAAAAAATTTGGATAAGATTCTTGTAGCCATGAATGAAACTAGGGACTAGATTGTAGCCCTAAAATAAGAAATTGATTTACATGAAGAGGAATTCCATTAGGATGTTCTTGGAGAGCACACTTATGAGTAATAAATTCCTTAAGATCATAGACACTAGGAAGTGCCTCAGGATGTGAGAGTACATATAGATGTAAAATTAGATAGAGATATGAAAAAATTGAATCCACCTATGTTTGATGGAAACATTGTGGGAGAAGGATATAAATAATGTTTGAATGAGATGGAGAAGTAATTTTATATTTTAAATGACCCTAAATTTACTAAAGTAGTTTTGGGATGTTACTAGTTGGTTGGTGAAGCAACTACATGGTGGGCCAAGAAAAAGTTGGAAATGAATATTAACTTGACCCCCACCACATGGGAGTAGTACATGAAATTTTTAAAATCGCAATAGATTCCAT
Source organism: Torreya grandis (assembly GCA_037957365.1). Taxonomy (NCBI): domain Eukaryota; kingdom Viridiplantae; phylum Streptophyta; class Pinopsida; order Cupressales; family Taxaceae; genus Torreya; species Torreya grandis. Next base: position 457,619 of record JARHVA010005897.1, read on the forward strand.
AGTTATATTTTGACCAAGATCTTACATATTTTTAAAATCTTAAGCAAGGAGACCTATTGATGAATGAGTATTGGGAATAATTCACTAAACATCTAAATTATGTACCATAGTATCAAGTTGATGAGAGGTTTAAAACTAAGAATTTAAGCATGGGATTAAAACCATAAATTGGTGGATAAGTGGATGTGCATGGACCATATACCATGGACCAAGTCTTTAAAAAGGCATTCAAGTAGGAACAAAAGTTGAAATCTCTTACTCAGGTCATAGATAAATTTAAGATTTTTTTTGGAAGTTTTAAACCAACTTTTAATTAGAAATAGAAGAAGAGTGGATACTCCAATATTTATTTTAAGAGTAAATACTATATTAAATAGTGGTGAAGGTAATAGGAAACCAGGCAATGGTTTTAAGGGAAATTTCAAGGAAAACCAATAGTCTGATAGGAAGGGACTAGTTAGAGGTCACCATTTTGTTCATGAATGAACCTAAGATAATTCAAGTAACAAAGGTTTTAATCCTTAATAAGTAATTTTCTAGCAATTTATTCATGCTATAATTGATAACCAAAAATCCAAATTCCAAGATTCACCCCTAGAATTATTAGATATTTCTTTTGAACATCCAGTTTCTATTTTTATAGATACAAGGGATATAGAATGTGTTATTGCTCTTAGAATTATAAATAATTTATTTATAGAATCAAGAGTGATGGAAAATTCATGGTCGGTATAATATGGGAATGAGTCAAAGTTTAAGGTTGATAAATGTTTAGTTGATGTTGAGATTAGGTTCCCAAATTCATAATAGTAATGGATATTTATGCAACACCATTAAGGTCATATAATGTGATACTATAAATTAATTGGATTGTGAATCATAAAACCAAGGCTAAATAATACCTAAATAACGTTGAGTGTTAAGACAATTTTGGAAATTAGACACTAATTCAGGAAAAGAAAGAGAGTTGAGGCTTAGGCATATATCTACAATACAACAAAAAAAGGATATAAAAAGGATATTAAGAATATATTGTCAAGATAAATGAAATGGAGGAATACAAGGAACCATCCCTTGAATATTATCCTTTCCTTAGGAATTTTCATTATTTGTTTCCATAGGAATTTCTAGGATTACCTCCCAAACATGTATTTGATTTTGAAATTGATATCATACATAGATCATATCCTTAGTAAAAATAACCATACAAGATGATAACCACTAAATTAGTTAAATTTAAGGCTAAAATATATGAATTATTGTAAAAAGGGTTGATCAGACCAAGTGTGTTAACATGGGGTGCACCAATTGTATTCATCAAGAAGAAGGATGGTAGTCTTTGCCTTTTTATTGATTATAGAATGTTTAGTAAGGAAACTATTAAAAATAAGTATCTACTACCACATATAGATGATATTTTCAATTGAATTTAAGGAAAAAATACCTTTTTTAAGATTTATATTACATTAGGATATCATCAAATAAGGATAAAAGATGAGGATATTCTAAAGACAACTTTTAAAACTTGATATGGGCATTATGAATTCATAGTGTTACCATTTGGATTGACAAACACTCTAGAAACATTTATGAATCTCATGAAAAGTGTGTTTAGATACTATCTATATCATTTTGTTATGGTATTTTAATATGAAATTATTATATATTATAAGGATGAATAAGAGCATCTTCAACATCTAGAATTGGTTTTACAAAGGTTGCAAAATCACAAGTTGTATATCAAGTTGTCAAAGTGTGCATTTTTCTAAAAGAAAGTGTAATATCTAGGATGTATTATCTATGTGTATAGTATTTCAATAGATAAATCAAAGATAAGAGCCATTATGGAGTTTATGGCACCAAATAATGTCCATAAGATAAGAATTTTTATGGGATTAGTAGGCTATTATAGGAAACTCATTCCAAATTTTTCTAAGATAACTAATTTGATTACCTCTCTACAATGGAGTATTTAAATTTTTATTTGGTAAAATAAGTCTAAATGATCCAAAAATTATAATTTTTGATTGATAGATATTTCAAGAAGATGAAAATAACACAGTAACAATGAATTCTCTGAGAAGAGATGTTTTATTACTCAAAATTGAAGTACCACTACATGCTTATCTCTAGGAAGAGATGTCTGATTTACCTTTCAGGTTATATCTTCATTTATACACATTTTTAAAGTATGAAAAGGATTTGGAAGGTCACCAATATCTATCTAGATTAAGTTTTTTGACTTCCATGATTTAAAAAAACACAAAATTTGAGAAATTATTATTTTTAGAAACTTACTATTTTTAGATTGCACTATTAAAATTAAAATTTTAAGCTCTTATATTCTATTTTTAGGGATTAAAATCCATCAAGTGGATCTCCATGAAATCTCACTACATTATCCTCATTCTTATCTTTCCAATGGTTCAAATAGTAAGTCAATTAGAGCTATGGTGCAAAAGTTATGGCTCCCAGAAGTTTCATCATCAATTAGGGTAGAACCATCACCCAAATTGTCACCTGAATTGTTGCCCAAATCACTAAAGTAGTTTTTTAGGAATTGAAAAGAAGGATTACCTTAGCACCAATACTAAGAGTTCTTGATCTTAGTGGTCAATTTTAAAGTCAATTTTGAGTAATCATATATGCATCTAGGGATATACTTGGCAAAGTCCTTATGCAAGATAGGGTAGAGGTAGCCTATGATTCAAGGAAACTGAAGCTTTATGAGGTTAATTATGCCCCTCATGTCCTAAAACTTGTAGTAATTACTCCTAATTTGTATGTTTAGAGGAATTATTTATTATAAAAACTATTTGAGCTCAATATTGATAACATGAGACTCAAGTACATCTTCACCTAACTGAGTTTGAATAATCATCAAAGGTGTTGGTTAGAGTTCTTATCTAATTATGATTTCAACATCAACTATATAAAAGGGAAATAAAATAGAGGAGTTAATTCCCTAAGTCATAGGAGGTAAAAAGTAGTTATGGTTACTATCAGAAGTACTTTCAAGGATCAAGTGATTAAATTCTCACTAGGAGATGAATTCTATGATCAAGCTAGGAAAGCATTATCTGAGAATGCTCAGAATCCTACATATAAAAGATACAAAATTGAGAATTATGGCCTTTTATGATATAATATAAGGATGTATGTACTAGATAGAGATAATCTAAAGAAGACAATGATAAAGGAACTACAAAATACCCCATATTTATGACATCCAAGAGTAACCAAGCTCATGGTAGAGCTTATACCACTTTATTTCTAGAAGAGAATCAAGAAAGATGCAATAGACTTTGTGTCTCATTATATATAATGTTAGTGTGTGAAAGTTGAACATGTGCATCCTGCTGGATTATTGTATCCACATAACATACCATAATAGAAGTGGTATGTGATCAGTGTGGACTTTATCTAAGGTTTACCATTATCATATAATAGGCATGACATGATCTTGGTAGTAGTTGATAAACTGACTAAGGTAACTCATTTTATACAAATAAATTTGACTGATGATGCACCTACTCTTGTGTAGATATTTGTAAAGGAAGTATATCAGTTTCATGGATTTCTAGAGAAGATCATTTTAGATCATGATTTGAGGATGCCTTCTAGGTTTTGGTAAACTATGAGTTTAGCTTTGGGTACACAATTAAACTTCAACACTACATATCACCCAAAAACTAATGGTTAGACTAAGCAAGTTAATCAATTATTATAGGATCTCCTTCATATGTATTACATGGATCAAAAATACAAGTGGGAGGAGTACCTTACATTAGTTGAGTTTTATTACAATAACTTGTTAGAGGTATAATCTATTGAGGGGGGGATGGGTGAATCAATGATGGCAAACAATCCATTTCAATTTCCAAACCATTTACAAATACTTAAGTATTAAAAAAAGAATTTATGAAGCAGACATATCATTCATAGTAGTGACCAATAAAAATAATGCAAGATCACATACATAACACAAGGTCTATGTGGGAAAGCCTCTTGGGGAATTATTGACCAAATTTGACTTTTAGTCAAATTGGGTCAACCCCTACATTTATTAACTTTTTAGAAGTTTCTATATGTCCTATAGGGGTCTCATGTTGGTCTAAATACTTTACTTATCCCTTACCTATCCTTAGTCTAAGTCCATCTTCTTGGTACTAGTTAAGTCAACCATAAAGTCAACTTTGGTCAAACATGGTCAAGGTTCCAAATTTTGTTTAATCTATCCTAATATGGTATTTGATATGTTTTAAGATGTCCACAAGTCATTAATTTACATTTTACTATGTCTCATATGCAAAAATGGCCTTTTGGTCATATTTCTAGATCAATTAATGACTTGTATGGATGGGTTGAGTAAGAAAATTTGTCACCAAGTGTGATTTCAATGTGGAGGAGGTTAGAATATGTCAGAATCAATCATATGTTAGTCTAAGAAGTAGTTATATGTAGAATAAGGTAGTTTTCCCTTGAAAATAGGCCCTTAATTGTCACTTGTATGAACTTGGGAAGTAAATTTATAGCTTGAGATGTGGTCAAAGTGTCTCGTCACCAAAATATTTTCCATGACTAGTTTTTAGAGATTTAATCATAAAGTTTATTTTCAACTTATATTTCTTCCTTCGTGTCCTTATAAGCCAAGAAAGGTCAATTTAGAATGCTTGGTGTGAACCTTATAGATGGAATTAGGTGGAATATTTTTGGGGGTGGAAATCATTCTAAGTCTAATTCATTTTAATGGAAAGATTTCTTAGTTTTATGGATTCTTCTTTATGAACCATCACTTAGACTCTAAACAAATTTTTATGTATTTTCATCTAAGAGAGGTCCCTATTTGAGCTAGTTTATGATTATTTTATTTTGATTTTATACATTTAATGGTTTCATGTGTTCCTCAAGACCTCTTCAAAGGTTATACATTATTATTTTGAATTTTGAGCTCTCAAATAGTCAAGATACCTCTTATATGCTTATTTTTGTTTGCAAATGGAAACCTACAACAAGCAGGTGTCTCAGGTGCCATGAAGGAGTGTTCCACATTAATATGAAGACATGGGACATTATTTCAAGTGATTTAAAAAATGAATATGCATTTGAGGGGTTGGGATAAGTATTAAATTCATAAAATTTCAAAACAATGCTCAAATGTATATGCTTCTCCTCACAATTAGCCTTTATAGGTGTATGCACACCTACAAGTGGCTTGAGCAGATGGTTTCCACATTGAAGAATATGTGTTTGGGATAATTTCAAGGTTTTCTTCATGTAACCCACATTATTTATAATTTATCAATGATTTTAAGATCCCATAAGGCCTTTTACATATCTTGGTTGCTTTTTTCCATTATGATTATCCACCTTCAGCTCATTCACACCAACAAAGACCATTGATGACATCATCCTTGAGAGTGAGAATGTTTGGCATGTTTATAATCCTAAAATATTTATAAAAGTGTATTAATATATGTGATGGAATCATACAAGGTCCATATGCATTGAAAGAATAAGGTGAAAAGTCCCTCTCAAGACATGACTGAGTTTGGTCCCTTTTCCCTGAAGGTGGAAAATAGAGGGCATGAAGCTTTTTAAAAATGACATATAACTTGTTTAACAAGGTTTTAAATGACATAATTGGGTGAAATTTATTGTCTCTAACATGGATTAGGTTTTTTCCAAGGGTGGGCTCGAGGGATTGAGTGTAAGGTAGTTATTGGGAAACCTAAATGTGCCTCTTGAGCCACTAAAATTAGACAGTGAGTTCTATATCTTTGAACCTCAAGTGACCATTAGCATTATGAAGAATAAATGCATATTATTGTGATTAGATGATCCCATGGTGAGAAAAAGGCACTAGGGAGCATGAATGTCATCTATTTTAAGAATATGCAACATTTCAAACCTTCAATCTCATCCCATGTCCGTATAATGTCAAAATATGCACCTATAGTAGGGGTACCAAATAGTGAGTCAAACATTGATGTTTTAACATTGTCTTTCAGATTTCAAGATGAATGAGAAGTATCATAAATTTTTTTGTGACTATAAGACTTTAATGGATGTCAAAACTTCATAAATAGGGTCTCCAAGAATTGTTCAAGGCTAACATAAAACCTAAAGATCCACATACAATAGGGTTTGAAGGAGAAAGGTCCTAGTCCAGAGTGAAAAGCATAGTTTGAGATTTAAAAAAACATATAGATAGGTATAATCAAATTTTAATGATCTAAATAACATCAAGTACTCCTAGTTATTTTTTTAACATAAATTTAGAGATAGAGGTCATCTACAATACCTCTACAATCACCTATATGTGATTATTGATAAACAGTCAAATGAGAAGTTATGTTTTGAAGATAACTAGGATTAAAATACACAATGAGTATAAGTCCTAATAATATCACATGGACTTTTGAAAAGTATAGGATTTTTTTAAACCTTGTTTGAATATAACTATGAAATGATAAGTTACAATCAAGTCAAGAGCAAGGCAGACAATGAGCTAAAGGAGGTTGTTCCTTGGTGATAAACCCCACTCCAAACATGAAGGAAGAAAATGAAATTAGAGTATGATGTGGAGAGATTAAATGAGGGATAATTAATTATATTTAAATATTAATTCAATAATAATGAACTTTAGATACCCTTTTCCAAGTCGAAACACAGTTTACTCTAAAAATACCCCTACACATTTCACATTGTAAGGGTCTATCTTGATTTTGGAAGATTTGAAAGACCTAAATAACTATCCAAGAGATAAAATTTAGTCAAAATAATATATAATAATTTTATAACTCCATCAAATTATTGGTTTGATTAGATAGATAAGGGAATTACCCCTTGATTTATCTCTGACAGGGGGTACTTCCCTTTGAGCACAAAATGATAGTTTGGGTGAATGAGGCATAAAGAATGAAATAGGAGATAATAATACCTATTTGGAATGTATGTGGAGTTGTTTTAAAACTTTAAAAACATGAATAACATTTATATAGGGTTGGAAACCAAACAGGGTTCCCTATGCAACTAAACCTATAAGCAAATCGAGTTAGGCATGAATAAGCCTAGCTCCAAATAGGAGGTCTCTTCTATTTTAAGCTATCTTAAAGAATTATAGTGCCTTGGATCATATTCATAGAGTTAAATATTAATTTTTTAATATATCACATAGTTATAGAGGTATATTTAATAGAGTAAACCATGAAGGTTGTAGTTAGAGCTATTAGGCATGGTAAAAGCTAAGGCCAAATGAAGAGCCATTGTCACTTTTAAAATGAAAGGAGAACTCCAAAGAGTTTTATAATATTTATGAGATATGTAAAGAGGTGAATTAAACTTAATTTTTTATAACGGATCACAAATAAGCCGTATTTTGTCTTAAGAACTTTCAAACCCTCATAAAATGTAGGAAAATGACATGAATAGCATCTTTAGATGCTTATATCTCACATGAGGTTGTGCATGGGAAGTTGAGTTATTTGGGGATGATATAGAGGGTCCTAAAAGATATTTTATTCAAATTTTGATATAATTCCATCATATGTTATTTATAAACAAATGTTAATAGTCCAGGTGACTCTAAAACCCTCAAAAACCTTGACTACAAACTTGATTGGGAAGAGAAGGAAGTTGAAGAATTTATAGGGCTAAAAATTCTAGGGAACAGACTTGGAGCTATAGAGGAATCTTTAATTATCCTCCCCATGTGATTTAATTTCACTACACTTGTATGGATGGTGTAAAACATGGCTCTTTTTTACTAATATTTTTTGTTTTACAAGTGTAATAAGGTTTCGAAAGGTGAAATGACATTTGGGAGTTACATTTATACTTTTTAAAAGTATCCATGTCCATTTGATGAAGTATATAAGCTCCTGAGTCTATATTTTACCTCTCTCATTTCAGCCAATCTAGTGGGTAGATAGTGATCACTTAGTGAAAAAGGGTGAAACTCCATTTGGGAAGCCTTTTAAGGCTTAATTGATGACCCTAATGACTTGGAAACTATTTAAATGTGTCATTCCCCCTTTTTCATTGATTAGATTGTAGATTTTGAAACGTTTTGGGTACCAAGTGTGAGAGGTTCATGGAAAGGAATAATTTAGAACTGTTAGGGATGATTTTGCATGGCCAAAATAAGATGAATGATTAGAAATAAATCCAATGCATGCGAGTAATTTTTTTAACCCCTCCCACTTATATACACCATTAGACCTGACCCTATATAGATATGAGGTAGTTTTATGAAGGCAAATGATGAGGGAAGTTTCTTATGCAAGCACAAGGAAATATATACCACATGTGGAGGAGTTGAAGAAGTTTGAGGGACATTTTTCGTTGATTCCTTTTAAGACCTATCTCATAAATGATTCCATTACTATCATAACTCCTTTCTTAATAATTTTCTTAATTACCCTTGAGCTTTCCCTTCTCTCTCTCCTCTCATAATTTCTATAAATTCTAGCCTTCTAGGATATTGTATGGATATTCAACCTAAGTATGGTGAATCCCTACCCAATTTTACACATTTTGATCAATAAAATGACTAAATGTTACCTCTTACATGATTGTACTTAGTGTGTTTACATGAATGTGTAATATTTCATAAGTAAAGAATAAGGATTCCTTAGCATGTTTCTCATTTCCTTCACCTATTTGCATCTTCTTCTTGCAGGGCATGTGTTGTGTTCCTAGATATGTCAAGTTTTAAGTGATAGTATTTTAATTAGTGCCCTCATAGGCCTCTTTTCTTGTCTTTCTAGATTTGTACATTAATCTATAACCCCATAATGTAACATTGATGCAAGGAGTCATTGATTGGAGAGTGTATGTTTTAGTTGTCTTTTGATTTTAAGTGTGAGATACATATGATTGGATGATATCAAAACATCTAGTGTATCACCTCCATTAGATTAATTTTATTTTAGTTATCCTTCTATCTTTTTACCCCTAAATCTAGCAATAGGTTTGGGCTATAGTGAAACATTAAGGGGAAATAACCCCTCATCTAGAGATCTACCTCTAATTTGCGACACCCATAGCCCTAAGGTGGTTCTATTATACCAATTGAATGAGCAGGGACTTGTCCTCTACTAAATGGGTGCATGTTCAAGTGACAATAGGAATAAAACTGAATCTCAAGCCTACAAACACATGGACAACTATCCTATAAGAATATCACAAACAAGAGAGAGAGAGTGATCAAGTCCTTCTGACCTACAACCTTTAGTCAAGTCCTTTTGACCTACAACCTTGATCAAGTCTTTATGTTCAAAGGTCTTTATTGAAAACCTATTTCATAAAGAATAACATCCCATACAAAATATCAAATCTTTTAGGCCCTTCTTCATATGAACACTTCCACATTAGAGATGATGTCTTTAACACTTTATGATGAACCTTTTGGTTATCCTCACTCTTCACCTTCACTCACACTCAATATACATTAACACTATTTATCTAATATAATTATGACCTACAATTCATTTAAATAGTCTTCAATATGTTATTCTCTTCAATTCATCCTCAGGGCACTCTACCCCTCCTCTCCACTCTCTTCAATCTCTCCCAAATCTCTCTCAAAATCTAAAACCCAACACATTTTTGTTCTACTATATATAGATAAATCATGAAATAAAAAGATCAAAATATTTCATGTTGGTCCAAAAACATGCCTTCACCCTTAAAGTATCAAATATGGGTCACACTTAAGTACAGTCCCCTTTCAAAATAGGCCTATGTCACTTTTAGGTCTTATGAAGACCACTTCACCTCTTTGATATATCTCTAAGAGAATTAAGAACATATGACCATTTAAAAATACATAGGTCCACTCCTTATGTCCCTTAGGGCATCCTCAAATGATCACAATCACCAAAACACTCTTATATTAAAGCCTAATTAGCTCAAACACTTCTCTATACACACATTCATTACTAATGAAAACACAATTAAATTCAAAACCTCTGTTCACACTTCATATGATTGGTCAAACTATCAAAATGGATGCAGAGCATCCTCAAGTAGTCTACAACACTCCTTAATAACCAATTCACCATGAAACATCAAATCAAAAACTACATGAGCTTGAATATCCTTCTCTAGTCACTTGTAGATCATATACAAAAACATAGTTAACTTTAAAGCTCAATATCTTTGTTTGTACACACTTTCAGATCTTCAAATCCATATTTCTAAATTCATCTCAAAGTTCTACACCAATTTGATTTTTATTATTATAGAAAATTTGAATTTTATCAAAATATATGGTCCAAAAACTAGATACTACTCTTTCTTTCACAATTTCAAATATTCAAATACAAACTGTCACAGTTAAACTTTAAACAATAAGATTGAATCTCATGAACTCTTACCTTAGGATCAATCTCACACCATTGATCTTTTATAAGATTTAATTCATATACTACCAAAGCCAAACATTAAACATCTGATAGTTGACCTCATCTCATGTAATTTGGTAACATTAACTCAATGTGTTCCATCTAACTTTATAGATCAATCTAGACTTTAATGATTAATGCTCACCATTCGATCATCTATATGAATGCCCACTCATCCTTGGATCTTTAACCTATACCTTTCCTTAGATGTTAAAACTCATGCATTTATCATCATTTGACTACTTCTTAACTCCTTGGGGCAATCATGCACCATCGATCTTGTTCAAGCTTTAACACTTTCAAAAATAACTATGGGAACCCTTTCAATATATTTGAGTAACCATTCTTTATCCTTAATAATTTATTCTATGATTTAATTCAAGATCTCAAATTTGGAGTAGACTATTTCCTCTCATAAGAGAATATAACCATGTGACATACTACTCCTAGAAATATCACATGTGTGAGATATAACACCATTAAAGTGACTTTTCAATTTTTTTTATATCTCAAAGCCAACCATGTCCAAAACTACCTAAGAGGCTAACTATGAGTATCCATAACTTTTGTTGCACTTCAGTGCATGAACTCAAATTTAGAACAAATAATTTATGCTTAAAACTAGACAAACCTATATCATCAATTTCTCTTGACACATTTACATGTGCAAGAAATAAAACCATCAAAATATTCTCTCTTGGCTCTTTCTGCCACACTACAAAATTAGCTAAGTATGGGAAAACATAGTCAAACTACCTAGGATCTCAATTTTACATATGCATATCTTTTAATGTATTAAAACACATGATCTATAAATTAGAATAAACAAAGTATATCTAAAACTAAACAAACCCATATTATCACCTTTGCCTAAAACATCCACATGTGTGAGATATTCCATCATCAAACTACTTATTGGACTCGTTTTGTCCATATTGAAAATCTCGATAAGTACAAGAAAATAGTGAAATCTATCTTAGAATCCAACTTTTCACATTCATATATTTGATCATGCTTAGATGAATTAATTGAGATCTAGTGAGAAAAAATAGGGACTACTATGATCATAATTATATGACCATATCCCCTTGACTCACTCCTACGTGACAATGGTAACATAATCAAACTACCAACTCAAATTTTTTGCCACTAGACCCAAAGTGTCTAGATGAAAACTATGATCAACCAAATGAATTACACTTGTGCACATAAGCTCTCAAATCAAATATAACATCTTAAGGATGTATTTCACATACTTTTATCACCATACTCAACCTTGATCCTCTGATCAGTCAAACTCTAAAGATCAACAAGACAACATCAAGCATATAAGAACAAGCACATTACACACAACTTCAATAATACAAGAACAAACACATTTCACACTTTGTCATTATCACATAGACTATTAAATATCTTCATCCACTCAATAGGACACCTCCATGACACCACCATGACCATTAACAGAGCATCATATCACTAAAAAATCTAGAAACATGCTATAAACCAATTTTATAACTCACCTTGAATACATTCATTCTTTTATCTTTTAGACATACTAAACAAAATCACTCTTCTTCTCATTAGGCCAGTCTAGTCCTCTTACAACCATACCTATAACTTGAAAAGTCCTCAAATTCTAGTATACATAACTTTAGGACTTAAAAATTCATATCTAGAGCATTCTCGTATGCGCCCTTAAGCACACAAATTCACCACAACAAGCTCATCCTCTATAACATACTTCATTTATAAATCTATTAGTTAATTAGCCCACCATTTTGACATAAACAAGAAAAATTTGAGAACCAAAAACCTTCAAATCTTTGTGAATCTTGATTTTATCACCCACTTGGCCCATTCAACAAATTATGAATCCTCAAACCTTAACTCATAAGGCATACCACTTTTCTAGTAGAGTCCAAAACCCTATAATCTTAAAACAAACAATGTAAACATAATACCTTCTAGTCAACAACCACCTTTGAAACTTATTATACACCTAGAGACAAGAATTACACATAATTAGACCAAGATTTGAGCTTCCATGCCATTTGGAACTTTGACTTCCTATAACTAATTTTAGGACTTGTAAGCTCTTAAGTATAAACTGAGAAACCTGAGAACTAATGAAAATCTCCAAATAGACTTTAACAAAACTTCAAATCATAAAACCACATAGAACATGCTATAATAAGGTCAACATACCTTTCTTTGTAGAAATATTACTTTGAAAGATCATAAATCCACCTTTGCTAACTATGAACCTTCAATCTAACCTTGTAAATTGTTCCAACAAAAAAAAAACACTACAACAACACTTATTTCTCCACTTGAAAGGAGTCTCTTAATAATAATAGATATATACACCCTCTATACCTTAATTCTATATAACAAATACAAATCCTCATGTTCCTATTCCTCCTTGCTCAAATGATACTTATAGTTCTTCTTTTTCTTTAACTTTAGAGAAGCAACTTATTCAACTACTACAACATTCTCCTTTTCTTATATGATTAGATTATCAATGCATTGAGACAAAATAGATTCATAACATACTTATTCATCTAAATAATCTTAATTTCAACTTGAATTCTCATCACTAGCCACTTGTTCAATAATAGCAAGATGTTCACTTGGATCTATGCTTACCTCAGAGCTAGCCTCAACCAATACTTTGGTCATATCCTTGAGCTTAGTCTCTTTATTCTCAACATTAGTATAAAATGAGACCTATTGGGAATATTTAACTTTATAATCATTATATACCATATAAAAAATGTTACTTGGACCTATAGCCTCATCATGACTCATACTTACCACCTTTGGTCTCCATGAGTTCACTTGCCTTCTATCTTGCACTCTGCGAGCCTGATAAAACCTATTTTATCTCGTAAAATTTTTATTGTAGAATCTACAAATGTTAAATATCTTTTCAAAATTGAAGCACACCAAAATGTTTACAAAATCTCCTTTTTCCTTTCTATATTTGGACAATATCTTTCAATGTGTCTTAGTTAATAACAACTGTAACACTCAATATCTATTGAAGGAAACTCAACATATCTTGCCTTAAGTGGAAAACATTTTAAAAAGTTTCCAAAATCATGAAAATTTAGGCACTCAACCTTGATTACACATTTTAAGTAATAATCCCTATCATAGTTTTAAGACAATTCATTTTTAGCAAGTCTTCTACATTCTCTGGCTCTATGCCCAAACTGATTACAAGAATAGTAGTAACCATTAAAATTTGCATACCTCATGCAATTTAGCTATATGGTCTGATTTGTCTTTGTTTTACAAGAACCTTCATTCCTTGTCTGATGATTTTTCTTCAAAGGATGATCTACTTTGTTCATATTAGTCTTCATCTTGTCTTGAGTTGCAGTCTCATGTTTTTCTTTGTATCCAACACTAGTCTTATCACTTGTATGATTTTTATTAGTAAAAATGTTATCTAGATCACTTGAGATATTCTAAAATCTCACAAATGACATAAATTTAGTAGATACCTTCTTCAAATCAAATTTTAGTGACCCATTTTCAATTATATACCTTCTACATTCATATTATTTATATTTTAATCTTATAGATAGGATTTCTAATTGAAAAAATGAGATGTTTGACCATATCCTCATATTCCTTGGTATGTTAATCTATTCTTACCTCAAACACGATAAATTTATCTTCAAATTACTTGATTTTATATTTCATCTTCTTATTGATCATCTTCTCTATCTTCAGTTCTTCATGATCATTAGTCAATGTAGTTTCATACTCCACTTCATCTTCATCATCTCCTAAATCACTCAAAGTTGACCTATTTTATTGTGAGCAATTTCCTTCCTCAACCATGAATAGAGCTTCATCCTTATAATTACCATCATCTTCATGATCATATTCTGAGTCACCGTCTTCACTCTCATTTTATGAGCTACAATCTTCTTCGGTATACAAAATCTTCTTATTCTTGAAGTGATTCTTGTTATCAAACCTTATTAATCCCTTCTTTATTTTGTTAGACTTTAAATATCTCTTACAGTCATCATGATCTTGATCATTCTCTTCATTAATACCCTTATTATACTTAAGAGGGAACTTATTAGCAAAATGTCCTATCTCACCACAATTGAAGCATTTGAGGGGTAGCTTACATTTATGCTTGCCTGAACCTATTCTCAATTTTCATGAAATCAAAGAAATTAGTTAATCCTCATATATATCAAGAATTTCATTCTCCTTGAGTTTCTTACCTTATAACTTATTCTTTGTCTATAATTTAATCTTGAAAGTTGCTTCCTTCTTTGGAGGTATATCATCATTCTTCCCCATCTCATACGTAGTAAGGGTGCCATGAAATTGATCCATATTAAACTAAGTAAGATCATGAATCTCTTCTATAGCAGATAATTTTAGATCAAATTTGGGGGATAGAGACCTTAATACCTTTTTAACAACATTCATCTCTTCAATATTCTATCCATGACTTCTAATGATGTTCACAACCTCATCAACTTTCTATAGAAAGGATTCCACAATATCTTCTTCATTCATCTTGAGACTTTCAAATTACCTCATATGATTCTGTAACTTTGCAAGCTTAATGTTTAAATATCCTTCAAAAATAGTCTCCAATTTATCCCATATTTCCTTGATAGATGTGCAATGAATTAATTTTGTGAACTCAATTTCTATAAGATCGCAAGTGATGGCATTCATTGCCTTAGAGTTGTTCTCAAACATCTTCTTGTATATAACACTATATGGAATAATAGTAAGAAAACCATAACTATCCACAATATATTATCATAATCAAACCTTAGGGACATAATGTATGTCATCATCTTGGCACTCCAAAAAACATAATTGGATCCATTTAACATTAGTGCTTTCTTAGTAGAGAAACCACCTTACACATTCTGACTAGCCATTATACCTTGGATCACCTTCAAGATATCAATAGTTTACCAAAGGACGTTGCTCAGATAAATTTTTTTATAGGTATAATCCACTAAGGGAGTGTGAATCATTGATGGCAAAAAATCCAATTCAATTTATAAAACCTTTGTAAATACTTAAGCATTCAACACAAGAATTTATGAAGTATATAGATATTTCATAGTAGTGAATAATAAACATAATATAAGATCACATACACATCACACGGTCTACATGGGAAACCCACTTGGGGAATGAAACCCACTCTCAAGCCTAGACATACATGGACTAATGTCATATAAGAAGATCACAACCAAGAGAATGATCAAGTCTTTTTGATCAGTAACCTATCGTCAAGAATTTTTTTATCAAAGGTCTCTAGTGAAACCCTATTTCAAAAGGAACAACCTCCCCTAAGGAAGATCAAGTATTTTAGACCCTCCTTGAGATGAACACTTCCACCTTAGATCTGGTGTGTTTAACACATGATGATAGACCTTTTTATTATCCTCACTCTTCACCTTCACTCACACTTAGTCTACATGAGCACTATTTTGCCAATAGAATTATGACCTATAGGTCAAAAAAATAGTCCTCAATCTATTCTTATCTTCAAATCATCTATAGGGCACTCTATCCCTCCTTCACTCTACTAAGCACACACATGACTCTCTTTAATCTCTCTCAAATCTCTCTCTTAGAATCTAAAACCCAACACATTTTCATTACACTATATATAGAGAAATCATGAAATAACAAGATCATAATATTTCATGTCAGCCAAAAAACATGTCTTCACCTTTAAACCATCTCATATGGATCACACTTAAGCACAATCCCATTTAAAAATAGGCCTAAGTCACTTTTAGGTCCTATGGAGACCCCTTCACCTCTTTGTTATATCTCTGAGCAAATTAAGAATAGAAAACCATTTAAAAATACATATGTCTATTCTTATCTCCCTTAGGACATCCTCAAATGATCACAGTCACCAAAACACTCTTACACTAAATTCCAATTAGCTCAAACACTTCTCTGTACACATAGTCATTATGAATGAAAACATAGTTGACTTAGAAACCTTTATTCATAATTTATATGATTTTTCAAACTTTTAAAGTGCATGTAGATCATCTTCATAGATTCTAAAACACTCCCCAATAGCCAATTCACAATGAAATTTCAAAACACCTATATGAGCTCTAATATCCTTCTCGGGTCACTTGTATAACATATACAAAAATATAGTGAACTTTGGATCTCAATATCTTTGTTAGTATACATAGTTATAGATATTTAAATCCATATTTCCAGATGCACCTCAGAGTTTTCTACCACTTTGATTTTTAATGTAATAGCAAATTTGACTTCTATCTAAATATATGGTCCGAAAACCAGATACTGGTCTTTCCTTCATAATTTCAAATATTCAAATACAAATGATCACAATTAACCTTTAGACACTAATCTTGAATCTCATGAACTCTTAGCTTAGGATCAATCTCATCTAAGATTTAATGCATAGACTACCAAATCTAAATGTTAAAAATTTGACAATTGACCTCAACTCATGCAATCTAAGAACTTTAGCAAAATGCACTCCATTAATCTCTACAAATCAGTTACAACTTTACTGATCAATGTTCACCATTCAATCATCTATATGAATTCTCATTGACCATTGGAAACTTATCATGTACCTTTGATCATACATTAAACATCATGTACCTATCCTTAGCTTAATTCTTCCCGGCTCCTTAGAGAAAATGTGTACCATCGATCTTGATTGATCTTTAGCACTTTAAAAAATGACTATGGGAACCCTATCAATATGCCTAAATATCCATTTTTTATCCTTAACAACTTCTTCTATGCTTTGATGTAGGTTCTCTAATTTGGACCATATGAGCTCCTCTCATAGGAGAATCTAACCATGTGACACACTACTCCTAGAACACTCATGCATGTGAGATATAACACTGTTAAAGTTCCTTCTCCAAAAAAAAAATTCATAAATCCAACCATGTCCAAAACTACTTGAGAGGCTAACTTTGAGCATAAATAACTTTCATCATACTTTCGTGCATGAACTCAAATTAAGTGAAAATGATCTATGCTCAAAACTAAACAAACCCATATGATCAGTTTCTATTGACACCTTTACATGTGAAAGATATAACACAATAAAAATTGCCACTTGGTTCTTTTTAGCACACTACAAAATTGGCAATGGGAAAACACACTTAAACTGCCTAGGAGCCCAACTTTGCATATGCATATCATTTGATGTGCTACATCGCATGATCTAGAAATTAGTGAAAATAAACTAGGTCCAAAATTAATCAAATCCATATGATCACCTTCTCTTTAAATTTACACACATGTAAGATATTCCATCATAAAACTACTTATTCAACTATTTCTATCCATATTGCAAATTTGGCTAAGTATGGGAAAATAGTGCATTCTTTCTTAGAAGCCAACTTTTTACCTTCATATATTTGATCACATTTTGATGCGTGACTTGATATATAGTGTAAAATAAATAGGGAATATTTTTATCACAACCATATGACCATATCCCTTTTACTCATTCTTATGTGGCAATGGTGATGTCATTAAACTACCAACTTAGAATTTTTGCCATTAAACCCAAGGTGTCTTGATGAAAACTATGGTCAACCAAATGAATTTTACTTATGCACACGAGATCTAAAAGTAAATATAACATCTTAGTGACCACTTGCACATTCTCCAATAAACATACTCAACCATGATCCTCTAATCATTCAAACATTGAATATCAACAAGCCAACATCAAGCATACAAGAACAAACACATTGCACATAGCATCAAACATATAAGAATAAGCACATTTCACACTTTGTCATTATCACATAGAGTATCAAAACTCTTCATCCACTCAATAGGACTCCTCCATTACATCATTATGACAACTCTCCAACATAACTCATACCAATAAAATTTGAAGATGGCACCGTTTGAAGCATTATATAGAATAAGATGCTAGACACCAATCAGTTTAGATGGGTTAGAAGATAGGGTAGTCTTTGGACATGAGATACTTTAAAAAATGGAAGATCAAGTTAGATAAATTAGGTAGATATTAGCCAAGTGAAATTAAAGGTAAAAAATTTATGATTATGTAAAGAGAATGACTAGGTATTTTTTAGTAGATGATAAAGTATTCTTATGGGATAATTCAAAGAATAACTTGATTAAATTTAAGAAGTTAGTAAAACTTTCACCAACATATGTGGGACCCTTTAAGGTTTTTGAAGTGGTCAATACTACAGTGTATAGGATTTTATTTCCACCAGGCATAGCTCTATTGCATAATTTTTTCCATGTATCCTATTTTAAAAAGTATATAGCTGATCTTTCACATGTGTTGGATTGGAATGCTTTATAGGTTGAATCTCACGGTGGTCATGGTAGAACCAATCAAACTAATTGACACTCACATACATCATTTGTAAAATGGATAAGTGTCAAAGTAAAAGTTTTTGTGGGACTAATACTTTTATGATATTTATACATCAGAGGACTATGGTGAGTTTTACAGGATATTTCCACAATTATTTACTTGATATGATGCTTCATACTATGTTATTTTTATGCTGAATAAAGTTTTTAATTCCAAACTAGTGTTTCAATAAGTGTCATCAAGATGATGACTAGATTTAGGGGAAAATATGTCACATTCCTATTTCTCACTAAGCTAATTTACATGATTATTCATGGATTATTATGGTTGTTAAATTGATTAATTACTATTTAACTAAGTTGGAAGTCATATGTTGTTATGTGATAGTTGTATGTTGATTTGATTACATGATTTAATTACTATGAGTTATCTATATTTTTATATTATTTACATTATGATCATTTTGATTAGTTGTTACAATATTACTTTATGATATATATCATAATTTTATGGACTAACTACCATCTTATTGTGAGTTGAATGCATGGTAGATCCATCTTGTAGAGCATGATAGAGGGATAGCATCATAAAAAAGGATGGCATAGATGAAGGTGTTTGGGGATGATATGGAAACAAATAAAACCCATGCACACATCATAATATATATCACTCATCATAATCGTTATTTGAATTGTTAGCTTTAGTACATCTTTGATGTTATCTACATTTAGATAATTAATTATGTGTGATAGTTATGATTCAGTTAAGTTTAATATTTGGAGTTAATTTTGTGTGATTGAATTTTGGTTGTTATATGTTGATTTAATTCATAATTTTATTGTTTCTCATGTTGAGTTATCATATTCATGATTTTTAATACTAATGATGTACAAATAAGTAAATCTACATGAATAGTATCTATTTACTATTGTCTATAGACTAACTAGAATGTCTTTTTAATGTATTAATATATTATTGGTTATAATGATATTTATGAAATTCCATTATTTGTAATTAATTCCATGATACATAAAGTATAGTTACAACACATTAAAGATAGTCTATATAAAGTTGTAATAATAATGATTGCATTGTTATAACATCATCTTGTTTGACATTGTTATAAGAGTTATAGTAAAAAGACTATTGATGAATTTTCATTAGTCACTTGATATAATAATTTAGATTGATATTGATCCATGATAATTGATGTATAAATTACCTACATTATTCTATGATCTAACCTAAACTAATGGGGTGAATACATTATCATTAATATGTAAGGTTTGGTTTTATTATTATTTGGGTTATCAACAATTATTTGTAATGATTTAATAGGTTGACTTTGTAAATTTAGGGCATGGGCATGTGAGGTCAAAATACCATGTAGTTATTAAATATTAAAATATTGTTTATTTTGGAACATTCCATTGATTATGGCATTGCTATGTTTATCTCAACTTGAGTTGACCTGGATTAGGAAAACAAATCTATGGATAATGGGGTTTTTCATGATGGGAACTAGAATGAACTAAATTTTATGCTATAGTGAATTAAATATATGTATGAGATAGGTTTATGTATATTAAATGATAAGGAGGTTAAATATGGGCATGAGAGGATGGTTTAGAAGAAGCGGTGAGCAAAGAGAAGGAAAGGGAAGACATTATATTTCAAGAGATAATAAACATGGTGTTGGAAGTACAATGAATGAGAGGGAGGTGAATCAGTCTTCAAAACATTAATTCATTTCCACTTAACATTCATGATCCATTCATAAAAACATATAGATGAATTAAATCACAAAAAACCATACATATGAACATGAAATATAGGAACACATCACATATGTGGAAAAACCTAAAGGGGAAGAAAACCAACTAATATTTTAAAATTAACTGTAATATTATAAGACAAAAACAAAATTTAGTGAAGCACTGATTCCACATAAAGAACCAACCCCAGCTAGTTAAGCCCCCACTTGACTAGGATTTAACAAGCACCCACTTCCAAGGAGTTACCAACATCCTAGATGAATCAACACTAACTCAACCACCTAATTTATTTGATAACCATTATAACACTATGTTTCTCTCACAACATGTTATGATCACTTTTGTTAGCTCTTCACTCTCTTATCTCTCTGAAATTACCTTCTTGGGCACTCCACTAAACCAAGTCTCTTCAAGAATGATTAAGTCGTATGACCTTTATATTCATACTCAGACCTTCTATTATATTTTCATGATAGTCCCTCTACTCTCTTTTGATTGTATATAATACCACCATCTACTCAAAGATATTCTATCTCATTTGTTCTTCAAATCAATCTACTAACACTTCATTTAGGCCTAAAAATCCTTGTTCTTATACAATATTCTTGTTCATATACCTCTTGGTCAAACACAGACACATTCCCACTTAGATTAGACACATAATAGGTCTTAGGACATATTATAAGTAATAATAAATCATTACATTATGTCTCCCAAAACTAAAATAGACTAAATCCTTCTTTAGGTCTCATGGAGACCTAATTCCATTAGGCCTAATTTAGAACACATTACCTTATGACCCATTGTAAAAATATAAAACTCTATACATAGAAAAATATATATATATATAATATTAAAATAATCCTTATAAAACATCCTCTAATCAGCATGACAATTTTTAGGTTCAACCACTTGTCGACCAAATTTTACCCTACAAGTCAAATTGGGACCACTATAAGAAAAAAATTCATCTTTAGAGACTTATTATGGGTCTAATGTTATGTCATGAGGTTTATTATAGATTAATTTATGTCATTTAATCTTATATTAGTCTTGGCCCTTAGTCATTTTAATCATTTTAGTTTTTATATCATTTTGAGGTCAAAAAGGGCCATTTAATGACTTGTACAACTTCCTTGTAAAATGTGAAGGTTTAAAAATGTTATGTCATGTTTAATGTTTCCTAATAATTCCTTACTAATTTTTACTAACTAGAAAGTAGTAGGTTATTCATAAAAAGAGGTAGTTTTCTTGAAAATTTGAGCATTTACTAAGGTGTATGAAATTGTATGGCCTCTTATAGTTTTAGACATTTCAAGAGTGTCCCTTAATCTTCCATACTATTACTTCAGTGATCATTTTGATCAAAAACTTAAAAAAATAAAGAAAAATGCTTATCTCTCTTTCCACTACACTTGGCAAGTAAAATCAATCTTCAGGTTTGTAACTGGTAGAATCAATAATGGAGGTTTCAATAAAAATACTCTTGGCAGTGTATTATAAACTTATTTATCTTCCATTTGAAGTTTTTTTTGAAGAGGAAAGGTAGTTTTAGTTTTATGAACTATCCCTAAGAAGTTGAACTTTCCAATTTGTTTGTTAATATGTGCACCCCATAGTCTTTTTTATCTTATTTGGATGATTTCATACAATCTAGCTACTAATGTTGCTTCCAAATGATGTTGAATTTATCATAAAATTATCCCATACATGTTTTAGTGTTTCAAGGTGTTTGGATGAGACAAGTATATTAAGTTTCAAGAAGAACTTTTCTATGCAACAAGCATGTTTCCACCAATTTCTAGAACATCATGCTTTGCTAGTGGTTTAAAAGATGGATAGGAGTTCATTACCATGATTTGAATGTCCTAATAGCTCCTTAATTTTTGAATCTTATATTCTAAATAATAATCCATGATGGTGCAATCATAAAAATATCATATAGTCAGTTTGCTTAATGACTACCATACACAGTCATTTCTTGACCTATGCAGGGTTCCAAATCACTTCCATGGAGTCTTAGGGAGTTTTAAAATGTCGATACATCTCTTTGAAACATTCTAAAGTAACTAAAATTCTATATGGTGCAATAAAAATGTATTTTTTCTATTCATGAGAAACACTTATACATAGTCTACCATTAATGAGCACCTATAGGTGCTTGGAAGAGAATAATCACATTGGGAATAAATGTTTTGAGACCTATTTAAAGACCTGCATGGTTTAAAACATGAATTGTAATATAATATAAGTGGTTGGACTAATCAAAGGTCCATACATCATATAATATTTTAAGTATGTTCATAATGTCTACTTGCATATGACAATAACCACCTACAGGTGTCCCTAACAAAGGTATATAGGTCTTTTTACAAGAGGCTGGAGCATAGAAAACTTTTCCTTGGGGTCTTAGTAAGTTTAATTGAACATTGAAGACCCACTTAAGTGGATATATTGGAAAATGGAGTTGAATAATCACTTCAAAAGTTTAAATGATAGTGTTCAAGCCCCTTGTCCCTAAAAATACAAACCAAATCACCTAATGGTTTTGTTTATGTCATATGAGGAAGTGTCACAAAGTATTTGAGTATTTAAATGAGCATAATTTTTATCCTATAATAGAGATAGTAAATCCACAAAGTTTTAAGGGTAGATGAGCAATGGAGATTGTTTTTTTGGAGGCCTAAAATGACACTTTGATACACTAAAAATAGGCAATGAAACCTACAGGCCTGAGTCCAAAGGAGATATTTCACTTCCCTAAGTTTCAAAATAAAATTTAAAAACATGTGTGAATGATTTAAAATTATTTAATAATACATTTGACCTCAAGGATGTGCCAACATAATATTGAAGATCAAGGTGGTAAATCCCATACACACCTATAGGTGTGCTTAACCACCAAATGTGCACTTATAACACACTATCAACCTCCACATAATTCATGGAGAGGTTTTCAAAATTGGAGATATCAATTTTGAATAATGGTTAAAGTTAATTTTTTATCTAAATATCATAAATATTGGTTGATTGGTGATGTTCTAAGATCCAACAAACACCTACAAGTATCTCAAACCTGAAACATACACCTATAGTTGACTCATGTGATAGTGAACCTAATCAAGGTGATTAAAAGATATGAACATGAGTGTTAAGGTTCAGATATGTCTTGGTTTGGTCATGATAATTATTTATAAGATCTTAAAATGTCATATCTATTGTTCCAAATGTGCAAAATGTCTACAAGACCCCTCATAGTCAATTGTAGTTGATTATGAGGGGCAAAAATCAAATGAATTCAGATTATTGAAGAAAATATAGCTCAATAATAGAGTGAATAGGTAAAATCACTATTAAATTAAACTTGTAAGGTGTCAAAGATACTTATGTAAGGTTTTCAAGGTCTAATCATATGAGGCCACCTACATGCATCACTCCAAGATAAAAAACATAGTCAGAAATTGGTATAAGGAGCCTTAAGAGTTTAATGTATGGAATATTGGAGTGATAAGATATCATGATAAAAACTAACTCATGGTAAAAATTTTCTCATAAAAATTTCATGATAAAAATATAATAAATAAAGGAGCTATAATAAACATTGCACATCTCATACTTTGAAACCCTATGCAGTCTAACTTCTATACAGTCTACCTTAAAGTTTAAAGGAGTTGAGGAACCTATTGACCTAGTAAAGGCATTAAACTTGGTATAGATAACCTATATTAATTCATTAATATCATAAAATATTCACTTTTTTTAATAAATAAGGGAGTGCCCTTTGTTTTGTCTCAGACAGAGGGCACTCCCCTTAATGTAAACCTTGTAGATTTAGATAGTAGGGACAAAATGGTAGAATAAAATTTGTTTGGATAGTAAACTAATGTGTAGGGGTTTGAAACACATACATGGAAAAATGAAATACAACTTACAAAAGGTAAAACCCTTATAGGTAGGTCTAAACTAGTAGGAGTTATAGTCAATTCCACTAGGCATGGCTATGCCTATAGACCAAATGAAGGGTCACTTCTAATTGTAACATGAGATGAGTATTTCAATGGTTTGTGTAATGTTTATATATCCATTAAAAAAGTGCTTAATATGGTGGAATGTAAATAAGGTGAGTTGAATGGTCTACACCACATGGGTTATAGTCAAACCTATTAGATAAGGTTCTAAGCCAAAGCCAAATGGAGAGTCAAACTTATTTATAACCTTAAGTGAGCACTATAATGGATTAAAAATGTTACTAAGGTAACATAAAATGTTTAAAAGAATTTGGGATTTAGGGGAAGCATAAACAAATCCATTTTTGGCTAAAAACAACATCAGGCCTATGCAAATGGAAGAAACAAGCTCAAGTAGATAGCTTTGAGTGCTCACATCTTCTTGGAGGATTTTAATGGAGGACAAAGGATTTTGGAGAAGCTGACATGGGTGTTATACTATGCTCTAGTTTAATTGGGTTTCAACTATAATGTCTAACCTTTATGAATAAAACATAAGAGGTCAAATTGCTCAAAACCCTTACAAGGACTTGATTGGACAAATGAGGATGTGAAGCTGATCTAATGGCATATTTTGACCATGAACGTTATTAGAATTTTTATAAGACTCTCTAATGATCCTCCCCATTGTATTGGCTATACAAAATTATAGACATAGGGTAATTTTGACTAATTTATGTGTTTTATAAGTTTTAGGAGGTTTCAAGAGATGTAATCAAGTTTAGGGGGGATATCAAGACTTAATCCAACTCTATATGGCCATTAATGCCATGTAAAGACTCTTAATTGTGTAAAAATTAGCTCTCATCTAAGCCAATTAAAATTATCATAGTCACCAAGATAGTGAAAAGTGTGAAAACATCAAGTGGTTGGATTTTTAAGGCATGACTAACTATTCTAAGGCCATGGAGGGTCTTGAAAAGTGTCTCCACTCATTTTTGTGAATTTTCAAGAAAAATTAATGCCTTTTTAGAGGCCAAGTGTGGAGCGTATGTGAAAAAATATTTATTTGGAGTGTAAGAAATGATAGATCATTTCTAGATGATTCCAAATGACTAAGAATAAAACCAATACATGGAGAGGTATGTTTGAGAGCCTTCCCTCTCATCCCAATCATTAGACCTATCCCTAGTTATTTATGAGGTGTTCAATAGGGATAAATCATGAATTTAGTTTTTTAAGCTAGTAAAAATATTTGTCTCTTTTGACCTTGCATGGTTCATCCCACATCCTCTTCTCATGCAAAATTAACTCCTTTTATTAGCTTGACAAGTGTCCTTATGACCCTTGGAATTCTCTCTCCTATTCTCTCTCTCAATTTTTATAAGAACTAACATTTTTGGCTATTGGAACTTATGCTCCACCTAATTATGGTGAATCCCTAATAATTTTCATACCTTTTAATCAATAAGATTACTGTTTTTTACCTCTTTCACGACTATTCAAAGTGTTTTCACTTGAAAGTTTTATTTTTATTAAGAGATAAATCTTGTTTCCTTAGCATGTTATTTCATTCTCTAACCTATTTGAATCTGGAAAGATTTTTATTTTAGGGCATGTGAAGTGTTCTAGGAAGTTTTAAGGTTTAGTCAGTTAGTTCATTCACTAGTTCCATTAAAGGCTTCTTGTATAGTTATCCTAGCCTAAACATTCATCCATAACCTCATAATGTAACATTGATGTGAGAAGATGTAGAAAGGAGAAGTGTATGTTTGGTTAGTCTCTTGTTTTCATGTGTAACATGAAGCTAGTTGGAAGTCATCAACTTATTTGATGTATCACCTTCTTTAGGATAGTTTGCTTTCAATTTTCTCTCTCCCTTTCCCCCTAAAGTTTAGGAGTAGTATAAATCAAAAGTGGTACATTAAGGGGGCTATTCCTACCTAGAAATTCACCTCATCCTTAGGCTACCCAAAATCATAGAGGTGTTTAAATTATTCCACTTGGATGAGGAGAGCTAATACATCTCCTCAAAGGGTGAAAATCCCAGTGACAACAATTTTTGGCATGCCTAGTGGGACTCTTAGTCTAAGAAGTTGAAATATTTTTGGTGTTGTCTGTAAAAAATCAGCCTTTAGAGGAATTTATCCAAACATAAATGGTGAATATGAAGTTATGTCAGTTGGTCAAGAATCCCATGTATTCATTTTGAGGATTTTTGATGATTATTCCTTTTGTTCTTTCTTCCAAATGAAGTTTCATGGATGACCTTGGTGTTGAGCTTTATTTTACACAAGTTGGTGAGGTATATCTAACATATGTAATTCCATATCAGTGATTTTATGATAAATATTATCCCATTCATGAAGTGTATCAGCCCACTCATGAATTGTATCAACCCTATAATTAGCCTTCTCCATATCTTGCTCCTAGTCAACCTAGTCACTTCTCTAATCAGTCCATTTCCACTTTCAAGCAAAATATTTTGGGATATGAGAGGTAAATATTGGATCTTGATACTCTAATAATAAGTGGTAAAGAGGTTCCTAGTGATCTTATTCATAATGTGAGATAGGAATTATAGATGGTCAAAAGAGAGTGGGCACCAATTGAGAGAGCCAATTGGCAAAGACTCACAAGTGAGATGCTATATGTGATTGGCTTGGTTTCTTCCTTAAAGGATAGGATAAGAATTTATGAAATTTAGCATCAAAAAACCTATAATAATTAATATAAACTTCCAAAAGATTGCTATCAGTCCAATTTGATGACTACTCATTAGCCGAATCTAGCTTATCAAACTCACCCTTTTCTCAATCAGCTGGGAGAGAAAGTTGAAAAGTGAAACCTTATTTTTGAAGCTAATATTGATAGGAAGATTGAGATGGATAATATTCATATGCATTATTCCATGTAATTATAAAAATAAGTGAAATCTAAGACCTCATTTTTCTCTTCAATTACATCCCCACCTCAATAAGTGACCTCTAGATATGAGATTCTAAATTGGAGACAAGGTGGAGAATCTAAGCCTAAGGAGATTATAGGTTTCTTGAAAACTTCACCCACTCATCAAATTGCATGACCACCTAAAGAGAAGAATTATAATACTAACATCCTAATCTAGATTAATATAGTGGAATCATGGGGAAAGAAAGAGGATAGAAACATTGATAAGGAGTGTGAAGTTGAGAATGAAGTTGATCTTTTGTAAGCCCATCCCACTCTTCCTCAAGAGACCTCTTATGTTCCATGTCAGCCCTCTTGTACTACTCATCCTCATTAAGATTCCTATGAACTTAAAGAGAGACTTTTACAAGAGAATATAACCAAGCAAATTGAAGATTTATAGAGTCAAGGATGAAATTAATAAGTCAAGGTGTGATGGAAGGTTTAGACCCAAAAGAAGATCCTATGCCTAAACACACCCCATTTAACTTCCCTGAAGAAAGTGTTAAAGATAAATCAGATTTGAATGAAGTGATTATTAAAATAAAATAACCAAGCTATCTTAACCAAATTTCTACCCCCCCTTCCTCAAGAACTCCTAATAGAATCCCCTACTATGGATTCTCAATCTAATTTTCAGCCCTAGGTTCCACCACCACCAACTAATTTATCTTGTCCTAATCTAATCACCCTTTGACTTGATGGACATATGGTATTGAAACCTAAATAATAACATTTTTTTTAGAAAATTTGAGAAATCTTGATTGAGGATAATCCAAATGCTTGGCAGCCTTATTGGGCTAGGTCACTAGATTTTAAGATTCCTAGTATTGGCATCACCAAAAAAGAGAAGAAGATGGAAGATATTTTAGCCCTTGAGAAGAAAGATCAGATTAATATAGAGGAGATACATTTTGGGAACCCTCAAGATGTCCTAAGTTCTAAATAAGAGGTGATTCCTTGTGTTGAGTATTTTTATTTGGTTGATCATGAAGAATGTTTCCCTTGTGTCAAAGAATAAATCTTAGATGAAGTCCTTTTGTATTCTAAAGAAGAGGATGAAGGATATTATCTTGTTGTTACACTTCATGATGTTTATAAAAGATAAAATGAGGACTTGTGGCAATGATTTGAAAATATTTTCAATGAGTTTGAATCTCTCAAAGGGTATACAACTTCTTTGTAGTTGATTGTAAGTGATGGTGAGCAAGATGAATTTTTCAAAAATGTCATGAATGAGAAAGAGAAAAGTTAACCTTAGCCTTTGGACATCAAGACAAGTTTATACTACCCTCAATCTTTAAAGGAACAAGAAACTGCTCCTCTTGAGATCATGCCTACAAAAAATATTCAAGTTAATCATGAGATGAAGAGCAAGCAGAAGCATGAGGTATGTGTGCAAGACCAATAGGAATAATTTTACGTTAGTGACCTGTTTGAATATGGTCTAACTTAGAGCATATCAAGTAAAGTTCCAAGAAGTAGGTCTCACCTATCAAGTGTTCAATCCAAAGAGCAACATACTTGGCACCATGACTCGTCTCACCAAGAAAGAGATTCAAGAAACTTTCCTTTTGATCCTACAAATGAGGTATGACTAGTTTATAGTTTTATATAGTTGTTTTTTTCCTATTTTTCCCTAACTTCTTTAGGAACATGTGTGTGTCTTGTTAGTGTATTTTTTTTTGCTTTTAGTGTGTCCTTTATTTTGTGTGGTTGACGTAATTAGTTATCTTGTCTTGGTCTATCTTGTTGTCAATGGTCAAAGTCATATTGTGTGTTTCATAATAAATATTACTCCATAATCCTAATGGAATGATAAGGCTATGGATCTAGTTAGTATATTAGGCATACTACCCCTATGAGTCACCAATTTTTTTACCAAATTTGACCCTATAGGTAAAATTAGGAGCCCTATAGGAAAAAAATTCATCTTTATAGGTTTATTATGGGTATAATGTTATGTAATGAGGTTTATGATAGGTTAATTTAAGTCATTTAATCTTATATTGGCCTTGGTCCTTAGTCATTTAAATCCTTTTAATTCTTATATCATTTTGAGTCATTTTGAGGTCAAAAAGGGGCATTCAATGACTTGTATAGATTACTTAGTAAATTTGAAGGTTATAAAAGATTATGTCACATGAAATGTGTCTTAGGAAGTCCTTAGTAACTGTTACTAATTGAAAAGTGGTAGGTTATTTAGAAAAAGAGGTAGTTTTCTTGAAATTTTGAGCATTTAATGAGTTATACAAAATTATATGACCTCATACAATTTGGGACATTATAATAGTGTCCCTTGGTCTTCCATACACTTAATTTAGTGATAATTTTGATTAAAAAATTCAAAAAATGAATAAAACCTCTTATCTCTCTTTCCACTAGGCTTGGCCAGCAAAAGTAGTCTTTAGGTTTATACTTGGTATGGTAAACAATGGAAGTTTTAGGAAAAATTATCTTGGGGTGTATTATAAACTAATTTAAATTCCATTTTATATTATTTTATAGAGTAATTGTGGTCTTATCTTTAGGAACTATCTCTAAGAAGTTGATCTTTCTAATTTGCTTTCTAATTTGTGCACCCCATAGGCTTTGATCTTGTTTGGATGATTCCATATAATATAGATACTTATGTTTCTTTTAGATGATTTTTAATTCCTATTAAAATTATCCCCATTCTTTTTTTAGTGTTTCAAGGTGTTTGGATGAGCCAAGTATCTTAAGTTGCAAGAGAAATCACTTTCTTGTGCAATAAGTAGGTTTCCACCATTTTTTGGACCCCCATGCTTTATTAGTGGTTTTATAGGATGGATAGGAGTTAAATAACATTTTATAAATTTTATATTATCTCCTTACCTTTCCAATCTCATCTTCCAAATCATACTCCATGAAGGTGCAGTCATAAAACATCATGTAGTCAATTTTTTTAAAAACTGCCATACACAATCAATTTTTTAGCTATGCATGGTTATAAATCATGTCCATGGAGTCTCAGGGAGTTTTAAAATTTTAATAAATCAATTTTAAAAGTTTACAAGTTACTTAATTTCCATATGGTGTAAGAAAAAGGGATTGTTACAATCATGAGCAACATTTATACAAAGTCTACCATTAGTGAGCACCTATAGGTGCTTGGAAGAGAATAATCACATTAGGAATAAAGGTTTTGAGACTTTTTAAAATACCCCACATGATTTAAAACATGAATTGTAATAAAATATAATAATTTTTACTAATCAAAGGTCCATACATTATATACTATTTGAAGGATGTTCATACTATTTGCTTGCATATGATAATAATCACCTATAGGTGGCCCTATACAAGGTATATAGGTCCTTGTACAGGAGGTTGGATAATGAAAAAAAAATATTCCTTGGGATATTGGTAAGTGGAATTAACCATGGAAGACCCAATTTAGGGGCTATATTGTAAAATAGAGTTGAAAAATCACTTCAAAAGTTTAAATGATAGTGTTGAGGCCCATTGTCCCTAAAAGTGCAAAATAGAGAACCTAATGGTTTTCTTGATGTGATATGAGGAAGTGTAACAAATTTTTGGAGCATATAAATTAGAATATTTTTTATACTTTATAGAGGAGCAATGGATATTGGTTTTTTGGAGGCCAAAATCACACTTTTATGCATTGAAAGCATGCAGTAAAACCTACAGGCCTGAGTCCAAAGGAGATATTTTAATTCCCTAAGTTTCAAACTAAAACTTTCCAACATGTGTGAATGATTTCAAATTATTTAAGAATAAATTTATCCTTGAGGATGTTCCAACATAAGATTGAGGAGTAAGGTGGTAAATCCCATACACACCTATAGGTGTGTTTAACCATAAAATGTGCACTAACAACAAATTATCAACCTCCACATCATTTATGTCAAGGTATTAAACATTGGAGATATAAATTTTTAATAATGGTGAAAGTTAATTTTTTTATCTTAATATCATTAATAATGGTTTATTGCTGATGTTCTAATATCCAACAAGCACTTACAATTATCTCAAAACTGAAACATACACCTACATTTGGTTGATGTGGTAGTGAACCTAATCAATGTGATTGAAATATATGAACATGAGTGTTAAGGTTTATATATATCTTAGTGTTTTCATGATCACTATTGATAATATATTCAAACATTATATCTAGGTTCCAAATGTGCAGAATATCTACAAGACCCCTCATAGTCAATTGTAGTTGACTGAGGGGGTAGAGAGCAAATAAATTTAGATTATTGAAGAAAATATTAATCATAAATGAAGTGAAAAGGTCCAATCAATAATAAATTTAATTTTTAAGGTATTATATATAATCATGTAAGGTTTATAAGGTCTAATAATATGAGGTCACCTACAGGCATCACTCCAAGATAAAAAAATGCAGTCCAGAATTGGTATAGGTAGCCTTAAGAGTTCAATGTATGGAAAGGTACATGGAAGATTGGAGTGATAAGAGAGAATGAGAAAAACTCCCTAATGTTAAAATTTGTATCATAAAACTTTCATGATAAAAATATAACAAATAAAGTAACTCTAAACAAACATTGCATAACCCATACCTTAAAACCCTATGTAGTCTAACTTCCATACAGTCTACCGTAAAGTTTGAAGGAGTTGAGGGGCATATTGACCTAGTAAAGGGATTAAAATTGGTAAATATCACATAATTACTTGATTAATATCATAAAATATTCAATTTTTTTATTAAATAAGGGAGTGCCTTCTGTTTTATCTTAGACAAAGGGCACTCCCCTTAATGCAAACCCTACAAATTTAGAGAATAGTGACAAAAGGGTATAATAGAAATTGTTTGGAAATTAGATTAAGGTGTAGGGGTTTTAAAAACATATAGGATAACATGAAATAAAACTCATAGAGGAGATAAACCTTACAGGTAAGTCTAAACCCTTAGGATTTAGATTCAAGCCCACTAGACATGGTTATGCCTATAGTCCAAATGAAGGGTCACTTCCAATTATAACATGAAATGAGTATTAAAATGGTTTTTGTAATATTTTTAAAGCCATTATATAATTATTAAAGTTTTTTTAATGAAAATAATCTCATTTTAATGGCCTAGGCCACATGGGTTATAGTGAAGCCTAGTAGACAAGGTTTTAGGCCAAAGCTAAATGGAGAGTCAGACTTATTTATAACTTTAAGTTAGAACTAAAATGGATTTAAAAATGTTCCTAGGGTAAAATAATATGTGTAAAATCTATTTGTATTTAGGGGAAGCACAAATAAATCCATTTTTTTTCAAGATAACCTCATGCTTGTGCAAATGGAAGAAACAGGGTTGAGTAGGTAGCTTTGAGTGCTCACATCTTATTAGTGAATTTACATGGAGCCCAAAGGAGTTTGAAGAATCCAAAAATGGTGATATAATATTATCTAATGTAATTTGTTGAAATTTTTGATTTCTCACCTTTATGAATAAAGCTTAAGAGGATAAATTGCTCAAAACCCTTGCTAAGCCCTTACAAGCACCTGATTGGAGAAATGAGGATGGGAAGCTAGTCTGATTGAATAGTTTTACCATGAAAGTTGTAATTATTATAAGACTCTCTCATTCTCCTCCCCATCCTATTGGACTATATATAATTATATATACATGATATAAAATAGGGTATATTTGACTATTTTGTATGTTTTTAAGGTTTTAGGAGATTTAAAGAGATGGAATCAAGTTTACATGGAATATTAGGACTTAATATAACTACCTATTTCCATTTAATACCTTGTAAAGACTCCTACATGTGCAAATAATATCTCTCATCTTAGCTAGTCAAAACTAGCATAGTGACCAAGCTAGTGAGAAGTGTGGAAGATTCAAATGGATGGTTTTTAAGGTTTACCTAAATAGTATAATTATATGGAGATTCTTTAAAAGTGTCATAAACCCCATTTTATAAATTCTCATGGAAAATTTATGCCTTTTTAGAGGTCAAGTGTGTAGGGTACATGAAAAAATATTTATTTGGAGTGTAGGTAATGATAGCTCATTTCTAGATGATTCCAAATCATTAAGACTACAACCAATACATGGAGAGGAGTTTTTTAGATACTTCCCTCTCATTCCAATCATTGTAACTATCCATATTTAGTTATGAGATGTTCAATATGGCTAAATCCTGAAGACAGTTTTTTGAGCTAGCCAAAGGAATTTTATGCCACTTTCATGAGTTTTATGCCTTGTATGGCCACTTGTCTCTCATAAGCATAAATTGTTCATCCCACATCCTCTTCTCATTAAAAATTAACTCCATTTATTATTTTTACAAGTTTCCTTGTGACCCTTGGACTTCTCTCTTCTCTTCTTTCTCTCAAGTTATATAAGAACTATATTTTTTGGCTATTATAACTTATGTTCCACCTGAGTATGGTGAATAGATACTTATTTTCATACCATTTTATCAATAATACTACTAATTTTTACATATTCATGACTTTTCATAGTTTTATCACTTGATTTTTTTTATTTTTCTTAAGAGATGACTCTTGTTTCCTTAGCATGTTCTTTCCTTCTCTCAGCTATTTGTAGTTGGAAAGATTCTTCTTAAAGGGAATTTGAAGTGTTCTATTAAGTTTCAAGGTTAAGTTAGTATATTAACTAGTGAAATTCAAGGCTTCTTATATAGTCCTCCTATCCTAGAGATTCATCCATAACCTCATAATGTTTCATTGATGTGAGAAGATGCAGATTAGAGAAGTGTATGTTTGGTTAGTCTCTTGGTTTCATGTGTAACATGTATCTAATTAGAATTAATGAAATTATTTGGTGTATCACTTCCCTTATTATACATTTATTTTAGTTTTCTCTCTCCCTTCCCGCCTGAATTTTAGGTTTAGTAGTGATCTAAAGTGTTACATCAAGGGAACAAACCATCCCTAGAGATTCAACTCATCCCTAGGCTACGCACAAGCCTATAGGTGTTTAAATTGTGCCAATTTGATTAGGAGAGCTGATAAATATACTCAAAGGTTTCAAATACAAAGTACAACTCCAACACTTGGAACACTCTATTAACATTATTCACATCAGGCCTTTAAACACACATAAATGTTTTTCTTGAATAATTGAAGATAACACATCATTAAGACACAAAACTATGACAATAAATCACTTATATATAATATAAATGACCTAAAAAATATATTCACATGAATTAGACATTTCAAATTAGTGTATATAGCCTCAACCTAATCAATTTAACTTGCTTACTTAGAACTCTCAATTTACCATAAAGACCAGTCATGGTGACTTAGACCTCCAACACTTTTATAAACACTTTCCATTACTTTTGATGCATGTAGATGGTCCTATGATATATCTATAACATCTTTAAATATAAATATAATATTTTATAATTCAAATATTTGTCTTTCAAACCAATCTCATAACCTTAGATCTCACTTTCTTATATGAACCAGACATGTTAGCTTGTGAACAACTTTTTCACCATATACACTAACCTCCAAAACTTATACCAAAGATAAAGTTCTTAAAATTACTAAATAACATATTTATGCACTTGGTTTCATAATTTTATCATGTAAACACATTTTTATTCATCTTCTCACTACTTCCTAGGTTTTTCATTATTTGCACCATTAGGCCTATTAGTGACTAGCTAACTTGAATGACCATTTCAATATTCTTGAGGGATAGAACCTATTTATAAAACTTCATGGACATGAAACATGATTATATAACTTATTCCTCCATCCATTTTTTTACTATATCTAATGCAACTTTTGACTTTTACATCAACTTATTTAGAAACAAGCTTGTAACTCAACATTTTCTCTCTCCTCTCTCTAACCAATACCACCTATAGGTACCTAGGAGAGTATAATATAATATAAAAATTTATTAATTTACCATACCAATCCATTTTGAGAATGTTTTATCAACATCAGGTCCTTATTAGGGTTTTAAAAGGGTTTAAACTAGTTTCTACTCTTAATGATTGTTCATAAAGCATAGCTCCTCAATCCAAAAAATAGTGAAATAATTTTGAGATACAACCCTTACCCATCTACCTTGAACTAGATAGGTTCCCATGAAAAGTTTTGATTAGATAATGATCACAAGAAAATCCTTCTCATGTTGAGAACCCTTCATTTTGAGCAATTAAGAGACCTCCAAATAGATTTTCATGCATGATACTTAAAAATAGAACCTCAAAATTTATTTACATGCTTAAAATAAATTGAGTAAAATTTTTCAGTGCTCACCTATTCACACTTCCCTTTCAAATTAATCCTTATACCCCATTAAGATACACTATCTCTCTACACCATAGTCTTAATATCTTACTAGGCCTTAAATTGACATTCATGCCTCTTTCAATGCTCTCAACACCTCACTGTCATGTTCAAAATGTCACTCTTATGCCATACAAAATATCTCTCATTCTTAAACACTATCACACATCCTTTACATATCTTGACAATAGATCATGATACCTCATTAAACTAGGTAGGGTTTAGGAGTGGTCTCAATGTAGACTTGGTTTGAAGGTCTTGCCCCTATAGGATTATGCTAAGACTCTCATGAGTGATCTAATGCCTTACATACAAGATAAAATAGAGACATAAATCCTTCACATTCCTATGCTCATTATTTTTTATCCACATACCTCTTCATCTCATGATTAGGCTCATGACTAGGCTTCTTATACAACTTGACATCAATAACCTATACCTTTATACAAACATAATTCATTAGTTTCCTAAAAATTATCTCTTTTATGAAAACATATTTTAATGACAACACTCCATCAATTCCCCTTGTCACATCAACACATGTCTAACTAGGCATACTCTTTGAATGACATCAAGATCATGCAAGATGCACCTTTGACATCAATGACAATACTCAAAAATATACCCCTTTGTCATTGATGAAAACCACTCTCAGAAACTTCTCTCAATAAGAAACTTCTTTATTATGAACTTTCTCCCCCTTTGACATAAATTAAACGGTTATGTTTGCAAATTCTTGGATCACACTCCTCTTAGAGTTAATAAACCACCTAATTAGCCCCCCTATTTAATTTACTTCCTTAATGACTAATAAGAGTAGGAATTACACCCAATTCCTATCTTAGGAGTTAACATGTTTCCTTTGGAAGTGGTTTGGTCAAAATTTTTACAATCTGATCATGTGTAGAGACATATTCAAGTCTGACACTTTGTTCACTTACATATTGTCTTAGAAAATGATAGCTAACGACAATGTTCTTAGTCCTTGAGTGCATGATAAGGTTGTTTGAGATGAATACAACACTTTTATTGTCAAAATAAATAGGAATAGGACCATCATACTCCACTTTGTAGTCTTTTAAGGTTTTTCTCATCCATAGGACCTACGTGCAACATCAATATATTACAGTGTACTTAGCTTCACAATTAGATAATGATAATGATGGTTTTTTTACTTATCCATGAAACTAGACACCTACCTAAGAATAAAGATCCTCCATTGGTACTCTTCTTATAATCTAGACTTCCTACCTAATCTACATCTATATAAGCTATAAAATTGAACTCCTTTCTCTTTGGATACCATAACATAAACTCTGTAGTACCCTTGAGATAATTTAGTATCCTTTTGACTACCTGTAGATTATTTTCCTTTAGATCTTCTTGAAAGATTCCCACAAGACCTAATACTTACATGATGTCAAATTTAGAGGCAGTGGTATATAGCCAACTTCCAACCATTGATATATATGATTTCTAATTGACCTTTTTAGACTCATCTTCCTTACTCAGCTTACATCTTATGATCATAGGTGTATTACTTTCCTTGAAATCTTTCATCTCAATGTTCTTCAACATCTTTCTTATCTACTTGTCTTGTTAAATGAATATACATTTTTAGATTGATTGATTTGAAATCCAATAATTAATGATAGTTCTCCCTATATGGACATCTCAAACTCTTTCTTCATCACCTATGTAAAGGCCATGGTCATGTTCTCATTGTTTCCAACAAAGATGATGTCATCCACATAGAAAACTACTATAAAGTGATGGTCATCTTCTATATTTTATGTACATATTAATATCTATAACTCCTATTTTAAATCCTTGATCTAATATATACCTATCCAACATGGCATACCAAGCTCTACGAGATTGATTTAGACCATAGAGATCCTTTTTCAATCTACAAACATAGTCTTTATCACTAAAAAGTGAAAACTTGTCAGGTTGCTCTATGTACACTTCCTCTTCCAAATTTCCATTCAAAAAGGCATATTTAACATCCATCTAATATACATTGAACCCTTGGAATATTGCATATGATATAAATAATATGATGGCCTCCAATCTTGGTATTAGCACAAATGTCTCCTCAAAGTTTACCCCTTCAACTTGTGCATATCCCTTGCATACCAATGTAGCCTTGTTCCTAGTGACTTCTCCATCTTCATTCAAATCATTTTTAATCACCCATTTTATGCCAATGACATTCTTGTATTTAGGCCTAGGAACTAGTTCCCAAGTCTCATTTTTCTCTATTTGGTTAAACTCTTCATTCATAACACCTATCCAAAATTTATCTTTGCTAGCTTCTATAAGGTTATTATGTTCAAGTTTAGAAAATAGAGTAACATTATCTTGATTTAGATTACTTACTATTCTTCTCCTTGTTTCCAATGATTTGATATTCAAGATGATCTATTTAAATATATCCTGAGGGACATTTTGAGTCTTGTCTCTTCACAACCTATTATTCTTATTCATCAACCTCTATTATTTCATCTTCATTATTGAAGTCTAGATTCTCTGATATATCCTTTGACTGTGATTTCCTTATTTGATCAATCTTCATATTGGTGCTTTATACTATCTTCTACAAACTCTTGTTATAGGATCTATAATCTGAGCTTATTTATGAATACCCCAATAATATACCTTCATCATACCTAGAATCAAACTTACCTAAATCCTTATCATCTCTTTTGATGAAACATTTACTTCTAAACAATCTAAATTGCTCCAAAGTAGTAGTTATACCTTTCCACAATTCATAAGGGGTCTTATTTCCATTAGTCCTTATAGTTCCCCTATTCAAGATGTAGATTAGAATATTTACTACCTGTCTCCATTACCCATCAGATAATTTAGACTCATTTAACATATTTATTTCCATCTCTTGGACTATCCTATTATTTATTTCCACTACCCCATTCTTCTAAGGTGTTATAGCTACTGAGAACTATCTCCTTATCCCATGGACCTTATATAAGTCATTAATCTCATTACACCAAAACGCCCCTCCTCTATTAGATATTACGTACTTGATCTTCTCATTTTTCTCATTATCAACAAGGTTCTTGAATTATTTGAACTTGTCAAGAGATTCTCACTTTTCCTTAAAAAATGCTACCCAAGGAATTCTTGTGTAATCATTTATGAGTAACATGAAGTAGTTATCTCCTTGAATGATTTGGATTCTTGTAGGCCCACAAAGATTAGTGTGTATTAACTCTAAGTGTCTTATATTAGAGTACTCCTTGTACTTAAACCTTCTTCTAGTATGATTACCATTTTGACATGCCTTATAAAGTATGTTTGTAGGTTTGGTAATCTTAGGAATGTTATTCAAAGACTTATTAGTTCTTATCTTAAATAAATTGTCAAAGTTTAGGTGATCTTACCTTTTGTGGCATATCCAAATTTCATCCATCTTGCTCCTAAAGCATCTCTCCTTCTTGATCCCATTAAAGACATATAGATTATTCTCAGTACTCTTAGCTTTAGTAATTAACCATCCTATTTTGGCTCTCCTCATCTCACACCTTCTATCATGAAAGGTTAGTGTGTGTCCTTGGTTTCACATTTGACTTAAACTAATCAATTTATTTTTCAAACCTTCCATATACAACACATTTTCTATCTTGGTCTTCCCATTGTCAAAACTCAAGATGGCCTTGCCAACCATATTGGATGTTATGTTGTCTCCAAATCTCATTATTCCTGCAACATTCTTATTCAATATGATGAACTCATTTTTGTCTCCTATCATGTGTCTTGAGTAACCACTATCTATATACCATTTCATGCCTTTATATTGAATTTGAAAGGTAGTCTAAGCTAGCATAGATTCTTCTTTAGTATTTTGTTCTTCCTTTATAAATAATTCATCTTGATTCTTGGGCTCAATATGATTAGTCCTAACTTTTTTTGGCTTCCACACTGATGTTTGACCTTTCTCATTCACTATAGAAGCTCCATATACCTTGTTAATTCCTCTTGAATTATCATTCATTCTCCCATTGTCCCAAGATACTTGAGACTATTCTACAATCAATTGCTCTATAACCAAAGATATGATAACCAAAAAAACAAACATTGAAATAATTAGAATACCTCATTACATTGGGCTACCTGATTGGTCTCTTCATGTTGAATTTCATGTTGGTGTTCTTAACTTGTTTTGGATTCTCACACTATTTCTCAAACTTTCTCATCTTGTTTATGAGATGCTCATTCTAAACCTTCAAATAATCAAGCTCTATCTTCAACTAATCATACTCAAATTATTTTGATCTAAACTTTATATTGACACCTTCTACCTAATTCTTGAGATCCTTAATGTTCTTATAATTCTTTTTGACTTCTTTGACCCAATCACTCTTTAAGGTACAAATCTATTCCTTAAGATCCCTAACCATAGATATCAACTCATTATTCCTTATTTCTAATGATTTAAATCATCTAGGGAACTTATGATCTTAGATTAAAGTTACAATTAATCTTTTCCTTCTTCACTATCATAGTAGACTTCATCATATATGTTTACTTCTTGATCACTAGACATCTTATGATTCTGAGGATCACCTTCAAGTTGTTAGTCCTACTTATAAGGATTAGGATCTGATACGAATTATTGGGATCATAATTACTAAGAGGGGGGGAGGGGTGAATCACTCTTCAAAACATTCATTTAATTACACTTGTTATTTATGATCCATTCATACAAACATACAGATCAATCACAACATAAGCAACCATACATATGAACATGAAATAAAAAACACATCACATATGTGGGAAACCCTCAAGAGGAAGAAAACAAAACAATATACATAAATGGATTAAATTAATATAATAAAAAACTAAATTTAGTGAAGCACCATCTCCACATGGAACACCAACCCTAACTAGCCAAGCACTCACTTAACTAGGCTTTAGCAAGCACCCACTTGTAAGGAGGCACCAAACCCCTACATGACTTAGTACCAACTTAGAGACATGATTTATTTGATCACCTTAAAAAAATATGTTTATCACATAGTATATGATGATCACCTTATTTATATCTTAACTATCTTATGTCTCTCAAATTACCTTCTAGGCCTCTTCACTCAACTAGGTCTGTTCAAGACTAATTAGGTCATATGACCTCAATCTTCATACTCAAACTTTATATTAGATATTCATGATAATCCCTATGCTCTTTTATTATTTTTTATAATACTTCCTTATACTAAAGGATTTTATATCTTATTTGTTTCTCAAATCAATCCACTAACACTTTAATTAGACCTAAAAAGCCTTATTCTTAAACAAGCCTCTTGCTCATACACCTCTTGGTTAGAAACACACACTTGCCCAGTTACATTATCCATATAATAGTCCTTTTTAAATGTTAAAATTAAATATAAATCATTTAATTATGTTGAATAAAACTAAAATAGACCAAATCCTTCTTTAGATCTCATGAAGACCTAATTCCATTAAGCCTACTTTAGAACACATTACCTTATGACCCATTAGAACACTATAAACATATATAAACATTTTTTTATATAATAATAAATAAACCTTAGAAAAAACCATTTGATAACCATGAAACTTTTTAGGTTTAACCACCACTTGAAACACTCCATTATCACTATTCACATTCGGCCTTTGAACACACAAAAAAGTCCCTCTTAAACAACTATGGATAACAAATCATTAACCCACAAAACCATGAAAATAATCAAATTATACATAACCTACATGAATTAAATAATATCACCATATGAATTATAAATTTAAACTCAAGTCATAGAGCCTTAAACTCATCACTATAACTTACTTTCTTAGAA
This sequence comes from Torreya grandis, assembly GCA_037957365.1. Lineage (NCBI taxonomy): Eukaryota > Viridiplantae > Streptophyta > Pinopsida > Cupressales > Taxaceae > Torreya > Torreya grandis. The sequence continues at coordinate 499,217 of JARHVA010005897.1, forward strand.
TTGCTAGTTTATCTTAAAGACCAGCCATGGTGACTCAGACCTCCAACACTTGTATGGACATTTTCAATGACTTTTTGTGCATGTATATGGTCATATGATATATCCATACCATATTAAAATATAAATATAATATGTTATAATGTAAAATATTGGTATTTCAGACCAATATCATGACCTTATTGTTGGAGTGAGTGTTAAAAATCACTCATGGAATTAAGCTTAATTAGAAGTCAATTAAGTAGTTGTTATGTGTCAAATACCTGAACACCTATTTTGTGAATGAAAATATTCCATATCAACTAATATTTTTTTCACACAAATTTTTTTTTTTTTTCATCACAACATTTTATGCCTATTTTATAGGTACTCCTATTACTTATCATACTCATGTGGAGAGAGTTATGAAGATGTTTGTATTATTTTTTTGAGGAAATAATGTAGAGACTAGTTTGTGAAAAATGTCTGAGATGAATAATATATAGTAATTATTTATGGGAGAGATCTTTCATTATAATGAATTTAGGTGAATTTGTATTTGATGGTAGTTGTTCCATATAGTGCACCTCTTTAGCTTTATGTTTGAGTATTGAGCCATTTGCTTTCTTAGGGTACTTTGTAGCATATATTTTTTGCTCTCTCAGCTTTAGATATTATTACGAGTTTTTGGGTACCTTTTGGTGATATATTTAATCCTTGGTGACTCTTTTTCCTAGTGTTTTGAGATCAATGTTTTTTACAGAGTTAGCCTCATATAGAGTACTAGTTCCTATTTCACTTGGTAGTTACAATGATTTGTCATTCATGTAGTCCAGTAAGATGGATTAGTTACCATAGGTACACTTTGTATGTCACTATGATTTATACATGGGTACATAACCAAGCCTTGTTTCTACGACCCATTCAGTCTCTTTACTTTCTTTTTTTTTACTCCCTATTTTGTGATTAAGGGAGGGTCTTGGAGTTAGCATTAAAAATCACTCATGTAATTAAGCTTAATTAGGAGTCAATTAAGTAGTTATTATGTGTTAAATATTTGTACAACTATTTTTTGCATGAAAATATTACATATCAACTAATATTTGTTTCACACAACAAATTATTTATTTTGCGTAATAACCTTTTATTCCTATTTTATAGGCACTCCTATTACTTATCATATTCATGTGGAGAGAGAGAGAGAGATATGTAGATGTTTGTATTATTATTTTGAGGAAATAATGTAGAGACTAGTTTGTGTATAATGTATGATATGAATAATCTATGGTAATGGTTTGCAGGAGAGATCCCATGGTCTCATGAATGGATTGTGCATTCTCACAATCATATCTCACTATCTTATCTAAACAAAATAGATCAACTTTTGAGAAAAAATTTCACCATATTCACTAACCTCTAAAACTTATACCAAACATGAAAATGTATTAAAAGTAGTAAAAAACATATTTATGCACTTTTTTTCATCATTCTATCATGAAAACATATTCCAATTCATCTTCTCACTATTGCCTAAGGTTTTCACTATTTGTACCATTAGGCCTGTTAGTGATTAGCTAACTTAGATGACAAATTTAGAACACTTGAGGTCTATACCCTATATATAAACCTTAATGGACATGAAAACTAAGTCTCTACCTACTTCCTCCATCCATTTCCTTAATATATCCAATGCAACTTTTGACTTCTACAATAACTTCTTCAAAAATAATACTTTAACTAACATTTTCTCTCTCCTCTCTCTAACCAATACCACTTGGAGGATCTTGGGAAAGTATAATATAAGATAAAATATCTTAAATATTCATACCAATCCATTATGATAACTTTTGATCAACATAAATTCCTTATTAGGGTTTTAAGAGGGTTTAAACTAGTTTCCACTCTTAATGATCTTTCATAAAGTATAGCCCCTCAATCCAAAAAATAATGCCTATAATTTTGAGATATGACCATTAACCATATAACATGAAATGATTATGTTCCCATGAAAAGGTTTTACAACATAATGAGCACAATAAAATCCTTATCAGGTTGAGAACACTTTATTTAAGTACTAGAGAAACCTCCAAATAACTTTTCATGCCTTATCCTTCAAACTAGAACCTCAAAATTTATATACATGATTAAAAAAACTTAAATAGCCTTTTTAAATTATCACGTACTCACACTTTCCTTGTAAACTTATCATATTACCCCATTAGGTTACACTCTCTCTACACCATAGTCTTTATATCTTACTTGGCCTTGAATTAACCTTTGTTTCTATTTTCATTCTCTCAACACCTCACTATCATGCTCAACATATCAATCTTATGCCATAAAGATACTCTCTCATTCTTAAACACTACCATACATCCTTCACATGTCTTGACAATAGATCATGATACCTTATTATGATAGGCAAGTTATAGGAGTGCTATAGATGTATACTTGGTCTGATGATCTTACCCCTATAGGCTTACCTTGAGAATATAATGAGTGATCTAATGCCACACATAAATTCTCAAACAATTCCATATAACCTTCACATTCCTATGTTCATTAATTTTTATGCACATACTTCTTCATGTCATGACTAGGCTCATGACTAGACTTGTTATGTAACTTGACATCAATGCCCTGTAATTTCATATAACCATAAAGATTTGTTGCCTTTAAATTATCTCTTTTGACTAAAAATTATCTTTCATCAAATCATATTTCAATGACAACACTCCATCAATTCCCCTTGTCACATCAACATACTACTAATTAGGGACACTCTTCCAATGACATCAACCTCATGCAAGAAGTACCTTTGACATCAATGATAATACTCAACACTTGGAATTTATTACAAGGTTGGTATTGTAATTAATTTGTATAAGTTGAATTTAGTATAATAATAATTTGTGTATTTATCTTAATAGGGTTTTGGGAAATTCATTACGAAATAGATTTCAAAAATGATATTGATTTAGTCTTATGAATGGCTTGGCCATCATAAAATTAAATCAATATCTCCTAATTATTTAATTCTATTAAACAAAACTATGTGAATTAAATATGGAAATATAGGCTTTTGTTTATGTGTCCACTATAAGATTAAGCCATGGAAACTAAAATACAATAGTTAGGTTATAATGATATGTATAAGATTCTATATGTGTTATGTTTCATTTAGAGAATACAATTAAGCCAATATATGGTAGATTGTTTATGTTGTAATGTTTCATTACAATGATGATAAATACTAAGACCCTAAGTTTATAAATGGAAATAGGCTAAGGATATATTATATAAAACATAATATTTATGGAATTGTCTATTGTTTTATTTATGTATCCCTATGATATAAAATATATATGTTTAAGTCATTTATAGGATGAAATGGATTGTGATTCAGGTCATTCTAGGGAAAAATCCTATGTACAATAGTATTCTATATAAACCATTCAGTTTGGTATTTACATAGAATATGATTAAGGGGAGACTATGTAACCATATTAGTATTCAGATTGTATTATTTTGTCATGAAATATTAGTCAAAATGGGATGTGTATGGAAAATACATTTGTATACATACAATTGATACAAATGATTCTATTATGTTTATGTGTATTATAAATTTATACACATGCACAAAATTGATATAAATGATTGTACAATGTTCTTGTGTATTAATAATTGATTCAAGATTATCTTGTGTTGAATAACTGTTAAAATATTTTTATAGAATTCTTTCTGTGTTACCGATTTGGTTTACAAATTTAATTATTTTGAACCTTAAGCTGAGCATGAAATTCTAGTTGATTGTGTGAAATTACTTTAAGGAGAAATAAAATTCAATGTGTATTAAAATTGTTGTTTAATAGATCTTTTAAAGTTGAGTTTGATAGAGGTCTATTTTTAATTTCAAGTAAATAGTATAATTGTTATGAACCCATATTTGGGGGAAATTAGAGAAAATGGGTTTGAATAGTTTTCATTTTGATTAGTGGATTTTGAACTTCAAGTTAAATAAAATGGAAGTGGAAATAGGGTGATATATATGATTTGTTATACATTCATTTTTCATTTTTTTTTTTATAATAATAAATTGCTTATTAGAGTGATTTTTTAGACTGTATGAGATCCAAATGGAAATTAGATAATGAAAAGCACAAATAATAGATACATTATACTCTAAGTATTTTTAAAATGAATTCCTCTAGCATAACGAACCCACTATTTGTTATAACAGTATACAATGGTTAATATATAGGTTGATAACCATGAATTGTATATGTCTTGTTTGAATGGGATATATACTATTCTTCTATATGTTTAAATTTGTATGAAAGGAATAATTATAAATACATATATGTGGTATATATTTGTAAATATGAAATATATGCTTTTTTTTTATGGTATTATCTATGAATGTGATTTAATCTAGTTAAACCATGTAATGTGGTATACCATAACTATATGCATACATCCCTCAAAATGTGTAAAAAGTGGTATGAAAGTTTGATTAATTTTTATATGAGAATTTCTTAAATTATAACCAGTTAGTTGTAATTTATGAAGTACATGTATAGGATTATATTATAATTAAATTGGATTATCATAAATTTTTCTATATAGAGTTACTTATAAAAATTAGAAACATGAAGCCTAGTATAAATATACCCGAATTGGTATACATTGTACTTGTTTATGGTATTATTTATGTGTTAAATAATATATTATAGATTCATTACATATGTTTGATGCAAAAAATGTATGTACTTTGATTATTTTCATAATTATCATGTTTATGACAATTGATAGGAAGTAATCCAATTGAATCTATTGGTTACATGTTTATATTATGGTTAACATACTTAGTGTGTTATACTAGGGTCACTAATTATATTCTCATGTTGAAATATAATGCAAGAATATGTGGAATTAAATTTAAAAAAAATATTAAATTATTCTAGTAAATCCTAGTGGGGATGTTACAAGAAAATTCTATTATAAATGGAAATTCTTGATAAGTAGTCTCATTTCTAGGTGTAATTTTCTACATCTAAACATCATACAATTTGTAGCCCTTCCAAATAGCCTTATTCAATTATAAGGCTTGTATAAGCATATGCATTTTATACTTATGTAAACCTTGAATGTCTACAATGTTTCCCAAGTCATCATAATAATTTATTAGTTTATTATAGAAGTCTAAAATGGATTTATGCTACTACAACCAATTCATTCCAAAAACTACATCATAAAATCCAAGCAAAGAAAAAAATAAATTGGTTTTGGTATGAAAAATACCTAAATACAACATTATTTTCTCAAGGAATGTAGATATTGACACCATTTTCTAATGTTGAATTTGACCTCCCAACCTTCACTTAAAGTCACAAGAGTCATATTATAAATATTAACAACTTTAGGTGAAATAAAACTATGTATTCCACCTGAACAATTAGAATATAAGCTAAAAAATCATTAAATTTACCTCTAATCTTGATATGAGTGGTTTGATACTCTGCATTATGATTGTCCATAGCTTCATATACCATATGGTTGCCTTATTATCCTAATTTTGGATTTGGACATTCCTTATGATAATAATTATTTCCACATTACTAGAACACTACTAACCTTTGGGGTGATACAAAAATTACGTTTTACCCTATGGTAGGTACATTTTTACTTCATTATATATAATTATTTTTATAATATCTAGTCTTATAAAAATTATGATTCTTGAAATTCTTATTTTGCCCTTGAAATTTATTGAAACCACTAGTACTTCTAGTAAACCTATAATTATGATTAGATTTATTAAACTTAATTAAAGGAGGGGACGTATTTTTACTCTTTGACTACTATCTATTCTATTTAAAATCTTGTCTCATTATTTGTAAAGCTTTATCTTTCTCTTCTACTATATGAGCATATTAAATGGTAGCAATCAAAGTATTTGGGTTTGTCATATTGACATCATGCATAAATATTTACTTCAATCCCAACTTAAACTTGGTTACTTTGATTTCTTCATCATGCATACTGATGATACCCATAAATTTCATGTTATTGTGTCCATCTATTGTGCTCATCCTGCTTGTTTACCATGATTTTGAACACTTTTCCATATAATTTCCTACTTTCATAATCCATATAGCATTATGTTTTCAAACTCTTTTAAATAGTTAAAATTATGTATTAAAATTAAATATATGATGGTTGTCTATTTATTTAGGATACTTTTTCTATGAATTTATTTTGAATATGTTTTTGAAGAAATATGTATATAGCACAGAGTATCCTATAGCAAAAGGAATCTCATGACACAGACCATCCCATAATGACTGCATGACTAAATCCATGGATAAATAGATTTTGATTCTATTCTAACTAACTCATAGGAATGACTCTAACCTTCATAGATCTCAATAAGGAAGTGGTTTTAGAATGAAATAGCCTTATTTGTCCTATAGTAAAGTTACAAGATTCACATGAAGGATGTCTTTAGTGAAAAGAACTAATTTCAATTATTCAAATTCAAATGTATCTTAAAATAGAATGTATATATTATTTTTCATAAAATAATATCCTTTCTAGTATATAAATAAATAGTAGTAAAGTTTAGAGATATATAAAAAATAGTATATGTTGAATAGAGTTTGTCTAAAGTACATTGTGTTAAGTAATTGTGATTGTAACTTCATGTATCAATTCATTGCTACAATTTTGATTAATATGAGTATGCAATTTTGAGTTCAAGATATTTTTAAAAGAGGAAGGGTTGAAGCTATATTTAGAAGGAGGAAGGTTCCCTTTGGAACACTATAGAAAAAATCCAACCCATCTAGTTAGTTACGCATGTTATTTGGTTTCCTTAAGCATTGTGTGTTTTATTTATAAATTATGTGATTTGTATTCTTATTTAAGATTTGTTTTAAGAATATTTACATGAATAATATTTTTTTTTAATGTAATTTATTTATGTTTCATTTTAATTATTTCATTTACTGCACTTCAACGTCTTAGATACAATTAACATAATGTCAAATTAGCAATTGAGTGTGCACATATAGTGACATCATCTTATCAAGTCTACATCCCTGAATTGACATTTAAATGAGGTAGATGGTATAGATCCATGGTTACTCTCCTTCTTCATTTTTATCAAGAGAATTATATCTAATTTTGAATCAACTGCTAGTCATTTTTGATAACCTTACCAGGGGAGGGTGTCACACACTTGTAATCTTTAATCTTGATAGTAATTATTTTTGGATGTTTATTGTTTTTTCAAAGCTTATTATTTTTATAGATTAAATATTTCCTACTTTCATAGTTTAATTTTTTTTTAAAAATTAGGATAGTGTAAATTTTGGAAAACCCCCCATATTACTAACCCTGTACAAGTAGTATGGGGAAAAAATTAAAAAAGAAGTGGTTGATGTATGCAAAGTGAAGGGGACTATATAGGAATATTTTATCCTAAATCATCAAACATTTATACAACATCTAAAATACACCCTAAAACAATTGAGGAACATGAAGGAATTCCTAAAGATCACTCACAATTGTCAATAAAAGAGGTTGAGAAAGAATAATTTCTAGTTGGATTGGTAGCATAAGATGGAGCTATTAAAGAGGTTCACAACCCTAGAAGAGACCCACCTACACCACCTCTGAAAATTCCCACCTTATCACCTCGTCTCAATGAATCTAAATTTTGATTCCCTCTATCTTCCAAATGTCTTACTAAGGAGGCATCCAAAGCTATTCTTGCCCCTAGAAGAAACACCAGCCCAGTAAAATATTCCAATTTAGAAAGACTCTTTACTAAGACACTAGAAGAATATTCTAAAACCTCCACACCATCCCCATTGTATAGGAAGCCATACATTACTAAGGAAAAAGATAAATTCTCCATCTTCTACACCCTAAGAAATCAAATAATTGATAATAATTTTGAGTGTTGGGTAGCAATAACCTCTCATATACCAACACAAAGAGTATTCATGGGGTATCACCATGAAGATAAAACTACCAATGAGTTTTCTAAATTCAAATTTCCTATCCTTACTCTTGATTAAAATGGAGGCATGAAGAATATCCCTCACTCTACCCTCCTTGCCATTAGAGGAAAAACATCTAAGGATCTAGATACATTTATTTTTGACTTTGACATCTTATGCCACAACTATGATTATAATCAAGATGATCAAAAACTCAAACTATTTCCAGTAAGACTCAAATATGCAACACTTAAATGGTTCATGGGACTTAGAAAGGATGTCATTTCTACTTGGGAAGAAATGAAGGAGAATTTTTTGATGAAATATCAAGATTATTGTTAGGGCATAAACTATAAGAGAGATGACATTTTATGAATGATGTAAGTTGATGATGAGTCACTAGAAGAGTATATGGAAAGGATTTTTCTTAGCTTACAAAAATCCAAATAGACCATAATGGACAAGGAATCTATCAAGTTGATATTCCTAAAAGGAATTAAAGATGATTGTATAGAGGCATTATATCTAATGTTTGGTGGCGATGTTTCTACACTACCATTTGATGAATTAATAGTTTTATGTAAAAACTACTCTAGATAAACCATGAACAAAATTAAGGGTATAACCCTTCCTACAACATCTGATAAAAGACTATATAAAGGTTAAGTTAGTAACCTACTCTAGAACATGAATCAAGACATCACCAACCACCTAGCTACTCATCTTGATACATTACATACATGGATAAATCAAAAAGAAACTGAGAAAGCCTTATCTGCCTATTGTCCTAAATACAAAAAGAAGAAAGAGGATTGCAAATGCCATTCCATGAAGGCTTAGGTATCTAGTATCATTGAGGAAAATATTGAGATATCTACATACCATAGGAGAATATGAGAACCAAGTGTTTTTCATGGCTCAATAGAAACAATGGGTACATATACTAAGTATGCCATCAAACTCTATGTTTGCAAATGCTTAATTCTCAAATAATCATAAATATGGTTCTTAGATTACTATACCTAATCTAATTTGGTCCCAAAAAAATTGGCATCTAACCTAGAATTAGTTATGGATGCAAAAAAATAGATAACAATCTTAATAGGGACAATTCTAAAACTAGCAATGGTTTTATCCCTCTAATCCATAGCAACATAAATGGAGAGAAAATCAAGGATTTTCCCAACAAGTTCAATAACCAAAATAATAGGCCATAATGATAAACACTTAGTAGCTTATTTGAACCACTTAATTACCCACCTAACCCATCCCTAATCTTGATAATAAGTTAGTTAAACATATATAATCCACTAAAATAATGCAATATCTAACATACACTTTGGATATTAATCAAGTTCAACTTTGCTTAGGTCATATTCTTCCACAGCCCACCTCAGCCATAATCAGAAAACACTTTAAACTAGATCCACTCCATACTAATCCATAGCCACCCATAGCCAACCTAAGCCAAGTCCATCAAAACATCAAAAACAAACTAAAAATCCTCATTTTGGAGAGAGATTGATCGTATCACATCCTGAACAAGAGCCTAAATTTTATATCTTAGGACAACTTAAGAATGTGTGTGTCAAAATCCCACTTTTTCAAGTAATAAAGGATGTTACTATCTATAATAAATATATTTGATAGTTATGTTTGAAATTTTTTGGAAGAAAGAATAAGGATCCTAAAATAGTCTAGGTCATTGGCCAATTAGTAGATATTATGTTGGGAAACATAGTTCTCCCAAAATATTCTGATTTAAAAAGTCTTGTAGTTAATGTTAGCATCAATAACCAACCTATTTCTAATACTTTAATTGACTTAAGTGCAGATATTAACATGATGAACATGGAGACCATGAAGCACCTAAATCTTACCACTCTCTATCCAACACCTATCATCCTCTAGATGGTTGATATATCAACTATTAAGCCTAAAGGAATTGTTGAGGACCTTGTTATCATTATGGATTATTGGCAATATCTATCAAAATTTATTATCTTGTAGCCAAAGATTAATTTGGGAGGTTATCCTCTCATCTTTGGCCATCCATGGTTGGATACTATTGATGCCTTTATTAGTTTTAGGTATAAAAAAATGATATTTTCTAATGAAAATGACATCAATAAACTAATGTTGTATTTACTAGATCAACCTTCCCTAAATGATAGACCAATCCATTAGATTGATGACCTTGCATAAGTTGTCTCTTTATAGACTCTCTACATAATTTACTAAAGTCTATATTTTTAAGCTGAAAATGAATACATTGTCCTTATTGGTATCTTGCAAAACACCTATCGACAAGATCATGTAACAACCAACCTATTGGAATATACACCATGCCCTCTTCAAAATACCTTTCTTGAGAATGATTTTGTTGAAACCACAAGAGACATTTGGGAATTCAATTAATTAAATATCCATAAATGAATTTATGCTCCTTTAATATCCAATGTAGAGACCATGATTTCTTTGAAAAAGCAATTGGACATCCTACCAAATAAACCTCTCAACATCTGCACTTCCATAACACCCTAGCAAGAAAATTAGTTACTTACAATGCTAAGAACGAACATAATAGAATTTTCTTGGGATTATCATGACATGAGATTAATACCCATATATTTATGCATGCATCACATTTACATTAAAGAGGAATGTAAAAATATTTTCTAACCCCAAATATGAATGACTCCTACAGTTATAGACATTTTCAAAACTGAGTTGTAAAAAATCATGGATGCAAGATTTGTTTAGCCTATCTTAGAAATATAGTGGGTCTTTCCCCTGGTTATTTTCCCTAAAAAATGATGTATTTGTGTTGACTACAGAGAATTGAATATTGCTACCAAGAAGGATCACTTTCCCTTCAATTTATTGATCAAGTATTGGATACGTTAGTAGGGAAGAAGTAATTTTCTTTCCTAGATGGATATAGTGGTTATAATCAAATATAAATTTATCCAAAATACCAATACAAAACCACTTTTACTTACCATTTTAGAACCTATGCATATGCCATCTTTTTATTTGGTCTTTGCAATGCTCTAACTACTTTTTAATGGGTTATGTTGAGCATATTTTCTGATCTCTCCCATGACTATGTTGAAATCTACATGGATTATTTCACTATCTAGATGTATGAATTCAAATAAATTTTGACCAACATATATAAAATTATTTAATACTTCTAGGACCACCAATTGTCTTTAAGTAATGAAAAGTGTTACATGTTTATGATCAAAGGGATTGTGTTAGGAAATCACATATCCCCTGCTAGAATTCAAGTTGACGCAATTAAGATAAGTATCATCAAGGATATACCCACACCAAAGAAGCAAAAGGATAGAATTTTTTTAGGACATGTTATTTATTATATATGGTTCATCAATAAATTTAGTAAAATTGCCACCTCATTATTTCGATTTCTTACTAAAGATGTTGAATTTACATGGACTAATGATTGTCAAACTACCTTTAGTAACTTAAAGATTTGCTCATAAAAACTCCTATTATTAGAGGATATAACTAGAAGAAGTCTTTTCACTTTCATATAGATACATATGACACCACTCTAGTAATTATCCTTGGCCAAAAGGATGAATCTTTGAGTTATGTAATTTATTTTATCAATAAGAATCATCAAGGTGTTGAACTAAAATACACTATAATAAAGAAGGAATTTCTCAACGTCTATGACTTAAAAAAATTTAGACACTAAATTAAATATTATCAAGTATTAATCCATAATTATTATGAAACAATAAGGTATTTAATGAATAAACTTACTGTAAGAGGTAGGATAATTCATTAGTTGCTTTTGCTATAGGAATTTGATATTACCATTATGGACATACCTAGTAAAGATAATGTAGTACCAGATTTTCTATCTCAATTTAAAAATTATGAAGACAATACTATTATTCATGAACATTTATTTTTTATAATAATTCAATCTCTTTGGTTCATATATATTTCTAACTATCTTGTTGCATGATCACTCCCACAACATTTATCACTGATTTAATAGTTTTATAAATAATTGTGTATTAATCCTAATTTTGTTAAAGGGTATAAGTAGTAAAATTAGTAAATAAATATTAAATAATTAACCTACTAATTTTTTAAAATTATATTTCAATTTTTACCTTTCAAAAAATAGTGATAAGATGGAGAAAATAAGAATTAGCTAGAAACTAGTTGATCTGACTGAGATAGAGGTTATAATTCACTATGTAAGACTAGGACACTATTGTAAAATAAGATATAACCTTTATTTTATGATTATATAGGAGTGAATAATTTTTTTAGGAGTGGTACTAATTATATAATCCACCTCTACCACTTTTCTCTTGAAGATCTAAACTTTCTAGGTTTTGTTCGCTAGGTCTGTGTGACCCCATCTATGAGGTCTTAGCACCTAAAATTCAATATAGCTCCTTGTATATTATATTATTTATTAAAACCATATATCCCATTATGATTTGACCAATTTATAAAAATTTGGGTTACCATGTGTAAGATCCACTAAATGCGTATCCAAACCCCTTGTATGAGTACTCTACCTACATACTAATACTTTGAAGAGGGATCACGCTATATGTAATTATCCCACTTGATGTACATTGTGTAACTGAGTGTATGAATATATAAAAATTCTAAACTAGATGTATTTGAGGTGGCTAAGGACTGGTTTAAGGATTTAAATAAGATTTTAAGTATATTGGCTAGTTGTATGTAAAAAATTAGGGAAGATTGCTTGAGTAGTCTTACTTGTAATCTTCTTTGCTTAGTGATATTTACCAACCCTTTACAAATGATATTTGAATGGTATTTTATAGGGATATATTGGTCATGGGTTTAATATTCTCATGTTAGGATAAAAATTATAAGGACGGAGAACCAAAATAAATTAATTTTTGGGGCCAAATATGGATTTAGACAAGAGTGTTGAAAGTAAACATGAGTGGCACTAGTGCTATAGTCCTAAGTGGCACTATTATAATGAGGAGATGAGACATAGAGGGATGGATATGTCATGAAAAAAGGAGTCTATATCACTTGGTATCAAGTCTAGAAGGCTACAAATGAATGAGAATCAATGAAAATATGCCTATGAGGGTGGTGAGAGAAAGCAAGAGGGACCTATGGATTAGGTGTCATTAGCCATGCTCAAGTTACCATTTTTTGCATTTTATATGAATAAATTTACCCTCCCTTTATTATAGTGATGTAGCAAATAAAAATACTAGGATAAAAAAAGAAGCATACCTAAATGTACTTGTAAAGAGTGAAGCTTATGAAGCTATGTGATGTTAGATGTGCATAGAGAGATCATGTTGTAAAGTATAAATATGCAAGAAAAATAATGAGTAGATTAGTTATTAATAAATAAAATATATATAAAATAATAATGTACAAATTTAGTTAAGATAGAGGGGAATATAAAGTAATGAATACACCTCACCATGTACATAGACCAATACAAAACCTGTTGTGATGTTGAGTAATCCTAGATGATCTTTTATGAAGAGTGATATCGTGAATAGATTTGAGTGTTCAATACCCAAAGAGTGGTTCAAGAATAAAAATTATATCCCTTTAGATCCATATTCACCCATTACATTAAGATAAGTGATCATGTGTGTGTTGATTGATATTTAGATTGTGTGTCTAATCCCTGTAAATAGATGGCTCAAGAATCCAAAGGCTAGTGAGTCTTTTGGCTGCATCATTGCCCTCTAAGTGAATATATGATCTGATATCAGTATGAAAGATGTGTCATATGATATTTATCCTAAATACCATGAATATACTATGATCTAACAATCTTGGCGTCTATAGCTGAATGTATGCTAGAAACTAGGCTACTCTTGCCCACTTTGAAAGATGGAGATTAGGCTTGTATGAAAGCCACTCCAAAATTTTTGCACTAGGCTTATATGAAAGCCATTTTGAAAGATGGATATTAGGTTATATAAAACTACTCTAAAATTATTCCAACCACCTTCAGATGGAATAAGGCATGTAGCTACTGAGAATTCCTGGGTAATGTTGAACTCAAAAAGAAAAAAAAAACAAATGTACCACACACATTGCCCCCAATCACTGGTGTTTGGAACATGGATTCTAATCTAGAATTTATACTAAGTACCATATCTAAAACTAGAAGTGAGATCCATCATTCTACACATGATGCCCCCAATATCTAGATTCTCTAAGAAAAAGTGTACTAAAAGCAATTGATTATAAACTAGTCTAGCTATGTAAAACTGTAGTTGAACCTATTTTTTGCCTACTTATATAAAGATTGGTTTTGTATATTTGGATAGGAGTGCCAAAAACATATAGTACTAGCACCAATATTATATTCCAATCTTGGCACTATTGTCCTAGGCTAAATTTGATGACTAATCTGACATTTTCACTCTTTACTTAGCCTATTTTGATTGGTTTGATGTCTAGTTGCTATTTTGGCTATTTTGAATGCTTCTTTTTTGACCGTTAGGAGTTGTGATCTCTGTGAAAAAACCCATATTTGTTTCCCCCTCTTCTAAGGGTAGGAATGAAGACCTTACAATGGCTGCCCTAAAAAAAATAACCTTACAAGTGTGTTATGCTATAAAGATACATGATATAGCAATGATAATTCATAATATGTCTCAAGATACAACATGGTTTGTAATGAGAGATTGTTAGATCAACAAGGGTATTCCTAGATAGATATAATAATGTAATATCATGTATAATGTACTGAATTAGAACTAGAAGTATGGTTAGTTGTTAGTTGGCATGGAGGGATAGAGCATTATTTTGATCATAGAATCCAAAAAAGGTAAGATAATGCATGATGTGGATCATGACATTGAGAAAAATGAGAAGTAAATAAGGAACAAACACACAAGGAAATAAAAAAGAAGCATACAAGGGTGGTCGAGGGGCCAAACAAATAAGGGACTGGGAACATGTCACTCATATTGGAAGGAAAGCATACAATGCATGTTATAATTCCACATACACATATAAGTAAAAAAGAAAAGCTAGTGTGGAATCCATAATAACATAGAAGAGTATAGGCAAAAGACATTGGCAAATATCCTAAGTCACACACAAGATAGAAACAAAGGACAATGGTAAATGTCTTAAGGCACATACAAGAGACAATCAAGAACTAATAAATACAATCATATGTAGATATGTAAATCAAGAAAGGAAAACATGTAATAACTAGAAATACAATCACATATAACTAATCAAAGCAAGAGGGAAAATATGCAAGACATGTTAATACAAGACTAGGTATATGCTACAAAATACACAAGTGCTATATACTAGTGATATGTTGATATAGTAATTTATGTAAGCTAATAAATAATGTACATAAACATGATAACTAGAGTGTGTGGTGTATGAATGACATAACTTGGATGGTTTAGTAATGTATAAGATGCCCCTAATGGGTATGTATATCAATGTATGTCTCCATGTAGAAGTAAGATGCTCCTTCAATGGATAGAGTGAAGCAATCAAAGAGCTAGATGTCACTTCACACACTTAAAGAAGATCAATTCAAGCATGGTAATGTAGATAAATTGACAAACAATAGCATATAACAAAAAATATAAGTCTAGCATAGTAGTAGAAATGTAAATAATTAATAATGCATACAATTGAAATATTTTTGGTGTTTTTGAGTTATTTGTATGTTTTTGTATTTTAAAATATTTGAATGCTTTTGAATTTTTGATATATTGTATTGGTTTTGGTATTTTGGATATGTTGTATTTTTTTTGTTATTTTTGATATGTTATGAGCTATGTACAATCAATCACATGAAGAAAATTTATAAGAATTGAAAAGGACTATGTACAAGTAAGCAAAAAAAACCTATGTACAAGTCATTTTGTAAAATTATGTATAATACAATGTGTGAAATGAAATGTTAGACATGAAATATACGTAGATGCATAATATTAATTGAATTTTTTACTTTCTTTCCTTCAATTGAGGCTAGATGATACATTTTAGGGCTAAGCTTTTTAGTAATGATGTATGAACCTAGCCAATTTGGTTTGAATTTTCCTTTGATTTCTTATTTCACATTGACATTACAAAGATTTTCTTTGAGAACGAGATCATTATATTTGAATTCTATGGCATGAATTCATTTGTTATAGTATTTTTGTATACGTTATTTATAGATTTTGAGATGTTCTATTGTGTGAATGTGTGTATGTTCTAACTGCTTGATCTAGTGTAGACACTTTTCATGATACTAGTCATCAGTGAGAATACGTTTAAGGGAGACATGAAGAGATGGGATTTATAATTCCAATGGTAAAATTACTTATTTGCCATAAAAAAGTGAATATAAAGTGGTTCTTATGGGAATGCAAATAATTGTGTGATATGCCCATAATACAAAGACTAGTTGATTATGTCAATCATCTCCAAATTTGGTCACTATTTTGCTCAAAATTTTGTTGATGGTTTTATTGGTTTCCTCTACTTGACCATTTCCTTGTGTGTAATATGGAGTGGAGTAAGTGTGTTTAATATTATATTTTATGGAATTTTTTTGATAGTTTTGTTCTTGAATGATGTTCCATTATCATAAATGATGACTGCGAGCAAGCTGAAGTGTGAAATAATGTGAGTCATGAGAAAGCTACAAATATCCTCACCTATAATTGATTTAAGTGGAACGATTTATACCCAATTGGTAAACTATTATGTGGATATGATTATTAATTTATGTCCATCGGTGGATTTAAGGTTACTTTTTACAATAAGATCAAAACCCCATAACATGAATGGCCATAGAGAGATAATAGGTTGCAATTGTTGTGATGGTGCATGTTATAAGTTACTATGTCATTGACATTTATTGAATAGTTTTAAATACTGTATACATTCATATTCCATGGTGGGCTAGAAGTAACCTTATTGAATCAATTTGTGTGATATGGATTTTCCATTGAAGTGGCCACCACACTCACTATCATGTATCTATGTAAGAGCAATTTTGGATTCTATTGATGTCAAACATCAAAGAAATTGTCTGTTAACGGATCATTTAAAAAGGTCTCCACAAACTATTACATAATTGAGTGCTTATTTGTGTAACTTTCATTTAAAATTTTGAGAAAAAGTATATGGTGTAATAGTTTTTTTTTTAAAGTTATAGATATCAGAGAATCATTTTGGAGTTTCAAAATTGCATGTAGTGGCTAAAACAGATAGTGCAGTCAAACTCACATTGGATATCAATGGAAATTCTAATCATTTAATTGTGAAAATAGCTTGATCATCATTAATGTTTATAGCAATTAAATATGTAGCACTTACCATTGCATCTGCATGTCAGTTGTCTTTTTTTGGTATAATTTATATAGAAAGGTAGTTAAACTATGATGATAAACATTGTACCATGTTTCGATATGGGATAAGATGTTCTTATTTTGTCTGATAGACATCATTGACTTAGTTGAACATAAATTAGGAATCACCAAAGAATTTAATAGATCTAATTTGGAGAGACTGGGTGGTAAATAGACCCAAAATAAGTGCTTCATATTCTATAGTGTTTTTGGTGCAAGAAAAACTTAATCAATATGTAATAGGAATTGTGTGACCAAAAAAGTCAACAAAGATGATGCCTGCCCCTACACTAGATACACATCAAGAATCATAGAAGAACATGGTCCAAGTATCAAAATGAGTAGAATAGGTAGTGAAATCATCTCTAAATGTGTCACTAATAGGATTAGTGTCTAGGAGTGGTGTGGCTACCAAATGGTCTAAAATGATTTGGCCTTTATTGATTTTTGGAGAACTATTTTTAAGTTAAAATTTATTAATAACATGACCCATTTGTGAAACAATAGGAGAGATGTGATTCTTCCATCAGAAACTTCAAGGGATATGCTTTTGTGATAACCTGAGTTTAATTATTTACTATGTAATGTCAAAGTTTTTGTGTGGAAAAAACTAATGCTAAACATAACTTTTCTATTCTTGAGTAATGTTTTTCATAATAAACTAATGTGTAACTAATGTAATAAACTACTTGTTCAGTGTGTTGATAATAATTTACGCTAAGAGTGCTCCTAATGCATGGTATATTACTAAGATATATAGTAGGAAATGCCTCTCAAGGATAGGCAGTACTACGACTGGTAGATTAAGAATATATTGATTCATTATATCAAAGATTTCTTAATAGGCTTGGTCCTAGATAAAATTTGTATCTTTCTTTAGTAATTGAGTGAATGACTAGGTTTTATCAGCAAGTTGAGCTATAAAATGGTGGATTACTTGGATCTTAACCTATAGGGATTGAAGTATCTTAAAGTTCATATGAGGTGGCATGTTAATGATTACTTTCAATTTCTTAGGGTCAACCTCTATACAATCCTGAGAAATAATGAAACCTAAGATTTTTCCTAATGTAATTCCAAAGACACACTTCTTTGGGTTCAATCGAATATTGTATTGTTTGATTCTTTGAAAGATGTTTCTTAAATCAATAGCATGATTTTTTCATTATTTGGATTTAGTTAAGATATCATCAAAATAATCCTTGACAGTATGGTGAAAAAATCATGAAATATATGTGTCATGGTATGTTGGTATGTGACTTTGGCATATTTTAATCTGAAAGACATGGTAGTGTAGCAAAATGTACCCCAAGGTATTGTAAAAGATATTTTATCTTGATCTTCTTTAACAATTTTGATTTGGTTGTATCTAGTAAATCCATCCATAAATGATAACATTTCATATCTGACTTTAGAATTGATGATCATGTCAATGTTAGGTAAAGGAAAACCATCTTTGAGGCATGCTTTATTTAAATTATGTGAATCAAAATAACACCAAATTTGTCTATTGGGTTTAACCATGTGGACTATATTGGAAACCCGTTGAGGGTGTGGTATTAGTAAAACGAAACCAAAATCTAAGAGGCATTGGATCTCATATTTGACTAAGAGATCCACCTTAGTATGTATTTTGTGAATTTTTTATTTAATGAGTTTATCATCTCGATATAAAGGAATTTGATGGACTGTTATGGACGTATCAATTTATATCATATTTGAGTAAGACCAAGCAAAGAGTTCTAAAAAAATTGGTAAGGTTTGATGAATATCTATATCTTCTTCATTTCATAGGGTAGTGGATAATAAAATAATGTAGGGATCTTGATCTATTCCAAAATTCAAATTAATGATTTATTGGTCAATAAATATGGAATGATCAAGTTTATAAGGAGTGGTAGGAATAATATCATCTAAATCAATTGGTATGTCTTGTACAAAATCTAAACTTTCTCCAAAGTATGCATGGACATTTGTGTGATGAGGAAATCTATTTTTATGATATAAAGATGAAAGGTCCTCATATGCTCTGAGAAATTATAGGAGGGATTCATCATTAGATAATTCATCTAATGTGAGCATGTCTGGTGAAAATGCATTATCAATAAGATCAGGATAGATTAATGATAATGTTGAATTATGATTAATGGTGTGGTTTATGGGTGTATTGGGTGGAAAACATTCTATATGATTTGAAGTAGTGGAAGAAGGCTTATTATGAAGGTAGGTAAATTAATATCCTAGCCCTTGTGTTCAATGTTGTGTAAAATCCTTAATAGGATTGACAATTCCTTATTCATGCTTTCCAAGACCTTTTCCATGATATCCCATCTTATTGAGACATATAAGTGTGAAAGAAGAGGTAAAATGGTGATTTGGTATCAATTATATTATGAAACTTGGAGTTTTTTGATGTGTTGCATGGTCTAGAGATACACTATGAATAATAGGTTTTGCCAGTATATTACCAAGATTAAATTTTAAAATATAATTTTATGGAATTTTGGTAACTTGGTAGTATTTAAAATGTTTGTTATGTATTAGGCATGTCTAGATGTAGCCTTTGTGACTAAATTTTAAACAAGCATGTAGTGTAGAAGGGACCACATGCATATCATGAAGTTAGGGCTAACCAAGTAATAAATTATAGTTGAGGTCATTTGGCATGACTTGGAAAGTATTTGGTAGTGTCTTAGACCCTAAGGTAAGATTGAGTGTTATTTGACCCATGACTTTCTATGGAATGTTGTCAAAACCTCTGATGTTCATATCAAAATGGTCGAGATCTTGAGGTTGTATATTAAGATGATTAAGAAAATAAATGTTACAAATGTTGAGTCATAAACCATTATCAATTAATACCCTTTTGACCCCCACATCATTAATTCTTAATTGAATATACAGAGGTAGATGTTTTTTAATGATGTGGCATGGGGGTAAATCCTCTTTTTCAAAGGAAATATGTTCTTCATTCCATTGCATGGTGTTGAAGATAGATGAAACATAATATGGTTCAATATAAATGGGAGTTATAGTATTGTAAATGGATGCATATAACACATCTTTGCAAACATTTAATCATTGAAGCAGCTCAATAAATTAAATTGTATCAAAAGGGGTGCTAACTTGCATGATAAAGCTATAGCCATGGGTGTAATCAACCTGCCTATCTTCTAAAATGTGGGTGAAAACATGTACCATGTGATGTAATATAGGCATTGATTTGATATTAGGTGTTGGATAAGAGCTAGATGTATCAAGTTTGAAAGGAGGGATATATATAACTGTTAGTTTTTGCTTGTGTTTAGTAGTGATAGGGAGATACTCAAAAGTAACCAAGGAGTTATATTCATCTAGGTAGAAAGCATGAATGTGGAATGAAATGCATGAAATGTGATTTATGACTTATATAATAATATTCTTATAACAAACATTCCATAGGATAGATAGCAAGCAAGGGATAGAGAGCATGAATTTGTCAATAAATACATACAATTTTTTGACATGTATTATGACATTTCCAATGTGTTTAATATGATAAACTTAAAAAATTTACACATGAGAGATAGAAAGGAAAGGATAGAGAACATGAAATTGTGCATGAATGTACATAAAATTTTCACATGTAACATAACATTGGTAACATGTTTAATAAAGTGGAGTTGGAAATTATTTTAAATGAGTGAGAGAGAATATGCAAAAGGAATATTGAAATATTGTGCATTTTTAGTAATAAATATTGTAATATCATTTTTTATTATAAAAATTAAGCATGAAATGAAAATAATGAAGCTTTGTACTAACATATGATAAACTTCATCATTCATCTACATGATAGGATCAATGATTATCTCCTTATTATTTGCAAGAAATGTAAAAAAAAATTGTAAATAAGTTAGATCCATTTTTGAAATCTAATTTTAGAATATAAGGTGATATTTCAATAGCATTAGGACCTAGTTTATGCAACTAGGGTTTGAAAGATGATTATTTTGAGATTTACTATGAATTTTTAAAATTTAAAGTTAATTTCTGAGTTAGATATGAAATTTAAAAAAATTAAAATTTTATTGGAAAATTTGTGAGTTAACATGGCCTAGTAGATGCAACTAGGTTTGTTTTTTAAATAAATATTTTTTTCAAATTACTATTGAATTTTTAAATTCAAATTAAATTTTTAATTTTAATATGCTATTAAAGAATTATAAAATTATTGGAAAAAATACTGAGACCTAGTATGGGAAACTAGGGTTTGAAAGAAAAATATTTTAAAATCACTATGAAATTCTAAAATTTAATTCTAATTTATAATTTTATTATGCAGTTAAAAAATCAAAAAAATGTAGGAAAAATTAGTTAAAAATTTACCTTAGGGTTTCTAGGAGTTTTATGTGCAAATAAAGTAAGTCGAGTTCACCAAATGATTTAACACTTTTAGGAATATTGGTGAATTATTCCCAATTTAGTTAAAGGGTTTGAGTAGTAAAATAAATAAATAAATATGCAATAATTAAGCTACTAATTTGTGTAAATTAGATTATAATTTTGACCTTTCTAAATATAGTGATAAGAGGGAGAAAATAAAACTTAGCTAGAAACTAGTTGATTCAATTGAGACAAAGATTACAATTCATTATGTAAGACTAGGACATTGTTAAAAATTAAGATCTAACCTTCATTTTGTGATTTTATAAGAGCACCAAAAGTGGATAAGAGTGGAACTAACACTGTATTCTACCTTTACCACTATTGTTCTGAGGATCTAAGATTTTTGGGTTTTGTTTTCCAAATTTATGTCACCTTATTCATGAAGTTTTGGTAGCTGGAAGTTAATAGAGCTCCCTATAGAGAATATTATCTCTCTAAATCCTATATTCCATTACGATTTGACCAATTCCAATAAGGATGGGGTTAGTGTGTGTAATATTCACTGAACATGTATCCATACCCATTATGTGGGCATGCTGCCTATATACCAATACTTTGAATATAGATCAAGCCATATATAGTTTTCCCACTTGATGTGATTTGTGAAATTGAGTGTATGAATATGCAAAAATTCTAAATTGGATGTACTTGAGGTGGTTAAGGACTGGTGTAAGGATTTTAATAAGCTTGTAAGTATATTGGCTAGTTTTATGTAGAGAATAAGGAAGATTGCATGAGTAGTCTTGCTTGTATTCATATTTACTTAGTGATATTTGTCAACCCTTTCCAAATGATATTTCAAGGGGATTTTATAGGGATCTATTGGTCATGGGTTGAATTTACTCACATTAGTCCAACAAGGAGAAGGATGGGGAACCTGAAGAAACTAATCATTAGTGCCAAAAATAGACTTAGACAAGAGTTACAAAAGTAGATAGGAGTGGCACTAATGTTATAGTCCTGGTGTGGCACTAATATCTTGAGTAAACAGGACCTAGGGGGATGGATCTATCATAGAAAAATTATTTTCGCTTAGCTAGGATCAAGTCTGGAAGGCTATGAATGATTTAGAATTAGTGAAAAGATGCTTATGAGGGAATTAAGAGAAAGCAAGAGGGGCTTAAGGGTTGGGTTTCATTATCCATACTCAAGTTACCAATTTTTGCATTTTATATGACTACACTCACCTAAGGATAAATATAACCTAATCCGAAAGATCAAAAATTATTCTTGGATTATAGGATATCTCTTTATCACTAGACCATACTTAGTTATAAGAAGATATATCTGAGAAGCTGAAGCTTATGATATTCTTAGAGCCTTCTATGATGATCCCTATGGAGGTAATTTTGATGCCAAAGAAAATTATATGAAAGTACTTACTTCTAGATATTATTGTACTTATTTATATAAGAAGGCATAATGTACACCCATAGATATGATTAATGCCAGTGTATGGGAAAGTCCACTTGCTCTGATGAAATGCTATTATAACCATAACTAATTTTAGAACCCTTTGACAAATGGGGACTAGATTTTATAGGTCCCATTGATCCTAAATACAATAACAAGGAGTACATACTGCTATGTATTGATTATGTCACCAAAATGGTTGAGCTTAAAGCCTTAACCCATGCTCAAGATGAGAAGGTAGCTAATTTCCTCTATGAAGAAATCTTCCCCTATTATAGAGTACCAAGAGAAATAGTCAGAGACTAGGGCCCACAATTCACATCAAACCTCATAGCTACCTTGTTAAAAGAATATGAAATTAGACACAATAAGTCTACCCCTTACCATTGTCAGTCAAATGGTCAGGTGAAAGTGAAAAATTATGAATTAGAAAATATCCTAACTAAGACTATTAGCTTTCATAGAAAATATTAGTCAACTCATCTTCTAGAATTAGATTGAGCTTATAAAATCACTTGAAAAACCACATGTAGTTTCACTCCATATGAACTAGTTTATGGTAAAAAGCCTATTCTTCCCATTAAGTTTAAACAGAAGAAATTAAGGACAACACTTGATTTAGGCTTATATATTTCTCAAGATCAACAATATAAGATCATGCATCAGAATGCACTTGATGTATTAAGGAAAAAACACTTCATCATACTAAAAGAGTACAAAGACAACATGTAGGATGGTACAATAGGAACATCAAGACTAAGAATTTCCAACCAAAATATTGGGAACTCCTTTTTGACTCTAAATACAAGGATCATAAAGGAGAGCTATAGTCTAGATGGATTGGGCCTTATGAGATTTAATGAGCTTTTAACAATGGAGTTGTATAGCTCGCAACCATTGTCTCTATTCAATTCTAACTTCTTGTTAGTGGCCATAGGCTCAAGATGTATAAGAAGACATTTTCCAAAGAAACTCTCACTTGCTAACTTCTTGAAGAACAACATCCATCTCTTCTTTATAAATCAAATCAACCTATTCCTGCATTTTAAGGTTATTTATTTCAACCATTCTCTAATATTTTTTAAGAGTATTAAAGCTTCTTATAGCCAAGAACAAGTCATTCCCAATTACTTGGTTCAGGTTGAATAAAATCCTATCATCTGGATTGTTGTGATTTCAGTTGAGTTTGGAATAGAAAATCTTTAAAAAAAATTAGAAAATTTAGTACTAAAAACCTTCAAGCATTGTTAATGGATGTTATCTTAGAAAACTAGGTCATTAGCTAATTGACATTTGTTAAAAAAAGACACTACTACAATAAAAATATTTTATTTTCCCTTGATTTTGATTATAGATTCATTACATTAGAGTATAAATACATTTTTTTTTCTATAGGATTGAATTTTTTTTGTTACAGGTGAAAAAGTTGATGCTACAAGATAAAACTTACAGCTACAGGATAAAACTTATTACTACACGAGACAAATATTGATACAAGATGTCTTCATACATTCCATCCTACATCAATAATTTACTCCCAATCAATTATAGAATATGCAATGATCACCACTTCACATCATCATTTACATTTTTATGAAAGGTATTTCTATAGTTAATATGATAATTACTCTATATTTATTTCCTATAATATATTTTAATTATTTATAAATATTATGAGACTTAATGCTATCAATACACCACCATATCCTATCCTTATCATACTCTTTTACCATCTCTATCATTATTGATGTGATCATTGACACAACTACTGCTACCAACCCTTAGTCTTCCCACAAGTATTTTGTGCACGTCGGCCTTCACCCCTCAAGGACAAGTAATAGATTAAGTTGGGGGGATATTTTTCATTAACTCAAAAGGATTATTTCACCTCTCAATTCAAAAGTCATAAATCATTTTTCCATTTCCCAAAAACCTTGTTACAAGTAACCAAACCTACAAATCACACAATATGGGAGGTGATTTGTTAAAACATGAACCACTGGATATTACCCCCTTGACCAACAACCCAAAAATCTTCGCCTTGTTCTAGAATATAGGATGAGTGTAGTATTTTAAGAAAATATAATCCATGGATAAAGTAATTGTAGATAAATTTATTGGTACATTGCATAATAGTTTGCCCATGGTAAAAGGGATGGAAGTAAAGCTGATAGAAATAGTCATCAATAGAGTAATTGGACTACCTAGAATAGGGGAGGAATGGCAAGATAAATATGATGTTGAGGCTGAGAGATGAAGGTGTAACAAAGTAAATGAATGACTAGAAACCTCAAAGTAGGGCACCACAAGGTTGTCTCTACCAAGAATATGGGCTAAGTCTGTTGAGTTTACCTACAAATATTTCATGTGTGAAGTAAGGTATTTAATGCTACATGACATACACTTCAAGTTCTTGAATCATTTGTGGTGGGGAGTGGAAATAAACATTACCAACTTTTTTTTTCATGTGATCACCAAGATGTTGAGGGCTTTTCAAAAATATAATTCTAAATCTCTCTCCCACCAGTATCTCATCCAATTTCTTGTTAAAGAATATTTGTAAAGAACTAGACCTAATATCAATTGGGAGGAATTTTTCCAAATACCAAGAAATGAAGAGAGTGATAGAGAAGGAAATAAAGAGAGTGGTAGAGAAAGAAATTAACTAGAAGAATTGGAGGTTGAAGAACAAAAATTAGAAGAAACCCTTCATGTAGAACCACAAGGAGCTATAGTAGAAAACATTCCTATAGCCACACAAGAACATGTGGAAGAAGGTATTCCTATAGCAACATAAGAACTTTTAGTAAGGTCTAAGAGAAAGGAAAAGAGGAAAGTTATTCTTCATCCTGATTCTAACAAGTCTAAGGAGGAATTCCCATCTTCCTCCATGAAGACCAAAGTAACCCCCACTCCTCTTAGATCTCATAGATTGAGAAGAAAGATGAGAATCAAACCATATTATATTATTTAAATAAATGAAGAATCTAGAGAAGAATAGATTGCTAGTAGAAATGAATCTATTGAGATTGAAATAGATAGGTAAAAATATTCTCTAGTATTCCATCAAGAAGAAGCCGAATAATTTGAGCATAGTTTTGAAGAATTCCATGAGGATCCAATGCAGGAATAAGTAGAGCAAGTTGAACACAATCTTATAAAAATACATGTGGAAGTAGAGCAAGTTGAACACAATCTTGAATAAATTCATGTAGAAGTAGATCAAGTTGAACACAATCTTGAAGAAATGCATGAGGAGGAAGGATAAGTTGAACACAGTTTTCAAGGATTGTATGAGGAACTAGTACAATAAGAGTTGCATGAGGAACTTGTGCAGGAAAAAGGTAAACAATTGGTGTAACCTGTTGTAGTGCAAGTGGAATTTCCCACTCTTGAGCAAGCCTTGTAAGAAATTTCAAAACTAAGGAAGCAATTACAAGATCAATTTGGTGGAGGTTTGGATGCACTTGATGTATTAGGTTGTTAGTTTTAGCTCTCAACTAAATATAATCCTATAACTAGCATTCCACAACCTTATATAGAGATCAATTAGTAAGAGGACGTTGAAGATGCCCTTAGGGTTAAGTATCACTCCTATTTTACAATATCTTCTAAACCATTAAATTAGATGGATAATCAATTTGAATCTCTAAAGGAACTAAGGAAACAATATAGGAAATTAAAAGAGGAAAATAATTTTAAGGAAGAGAGCAACACCAAAATAAAACAAAAATTTGAGGAAATGGCTGGGAGAACACAAGAACTCCTTGATTTCAAGCCTCCTACAAAAGGTTATTCAATTTATATTGAAGAACAATGGTAGAATTTTAGGTTTATGGGAATTTATTGTGATATGACCGATGAAGTTTTTGATCCCCTTTCCTTCTTTTCCATTTATAAAGTATTTTTTTAGGAAGAACAAGTACAATTGTATGAGTTTTACCTGCACAATTATGTTCTTATATATGATAAAGAATGGGAACCTAATCTATCTATTGGATATGTTCAATTACAAACATTTTCATCATATTTGTTAAATGAACAAAAAAGAGAAGATAAATAGCATAATACAAGACAAAGGAAGATGAAATCTAGTTACTTATCAAAGGTGAATCAATGACACACGATATTGTATTAGTTGAATGGGATAATATCATGTTAAATAAAGAAGTCAGAACATGGTTTGGATAGAAATGTGATGAGGTTTAGGATTTTTTGGGTTTGAGAGCTTATATTTGTCCTTTAGCCAAAGAGTCCTATATTGAACACTGGAATGAGAACACTACTACATAGAAGAAGAGGGGACCATATTCCCCTTTTAATTGAAATTCAACATTTAACATGATGAAAAAATAAGTTCTTCTTATAGGTAACACGGGATCAAAATTAATAAACATAAAGTTATATCCATCCCTATTCTAGTATCCTATTCTAGACTAGTAGGATAACATCCTAGTGTCAGAAACTGAAACTTGGCAAATATTTGAGTAGAGATGGGGTTTTGTGATCACCGTACCAAGGGCACTATAGAATCCATGTATTTTAGAGTTCTTTATGTAATATGAATGAACAAGTATAGTGATTGAGTTAGAATAAGATCTTAAGTTAGGGGATGTGACAAGCCCCATAAATGTCATGTTATTGTGTCCATCTATTGTCCTTATCCTGCTTGTTTACCAAGCTTTTGAACACTTTTCCATATAACTCCCTACTTTCATAATTCATATAGAATTATGTTTTCAAACTCTTTTGAATAGTTAAATTATGTATTGAAATTAAATATATGATGGTTTTCTATTGATTTAGGATACTTTTTCTATGAATGTGTTTTAAAGATGATTTGAAGAAATAGGTATATAACACAAAGCATCCTGTAATAAAAAGAATATCATTACACAGACCATCTTACAGCCACTATGTGACCAAAGCCGTAGATAAACAAATTTTGAATCTATTTTAACTAAGTCATAAGAATGATTCTAACCTCCATGGATCTCAATAAGGAAGTGGTTTAGGAATGAAACAACCTTGTTTGTCATGTAACAAAGCCATAAGATTTACATGAATGATGTCTTTAGTGAAAAAAACCAATTTTGGTTATTCCAATTCAAATGTATCTTAGAATATTACATATATATATATATATATATATATATATATATATATTTATATGTTGTTTTACATAAAATAATCTCTTCTGTGGTATATAAATATGTAGCAATAGAGTTGAGAGATATATAGAAAATAGTATATGTTGAATAGAGATTGTTAGAAGTACATTGTGTTAAGCAATTATGATTGTAACTTCATGCATCAATTTTTTGATACACTTTTGATTAATATTATTATTTAATTATGAGTTAAAGATATATTTTTAAGAGGAAGGGTTGAATCTAGAGTTACAAGGAGGAAGGGCCCCCTTTGGAAGGCTACAACACCAATCTAGCCCATCTATTTAGTTCAACATGTTATTTGATTTCCTTAAGCATTGTGTGTTTCATTTATCAATTGTGTGATTTGAATTCTTGATTGAGATTCATTTTAAGAATATTCCCATGCATAATAATTTATTTTACTATACTTTATTTATGTTTCATTTCAAGAATTTCATTTACTACACTTCAACATCTTAGATACAATTAGCAGAATGTTAGATTAGAGATTGAGTGTGCACATACAATAACATGATCCTTCAAGTTTTCATCCTTGGGTTGACATTTAAATAAGGTAGAAGGTACAAATCCATGGTTACTCTCCTTGTTTGTTTTGATCAAGAGAAGTATATTTGATTGTGAATTATTGCTCTTCACATATAATTCACATGATGTAGTAGATTTAAGAACTTGTTTTCATACTTAATTAGTGATATATTTTATTGATTTAACAATTCAATTTTAGTTATCTTATACACTTTTATGTTATCACTAAGGTATTTCTTCCCAAACTAACTTTCAAAAAACTTTCATGCAAGAGTCATTGGTTGGTACCCCTTTAAAGCATATATGTGATTCCACCATAGACATATAACTCAAAATAACTAATATGTAACCACCCTTGTGATCACATTAGATAAAATTATGTGTAGGTTAAAGTAATTCTATAGGTTAACCAACAATTTATCAAGTATGCCACTTGATTCATCACTAGAAAAGGTTTGTGGGGAATTTTTTTTAACTCTTTGATAATGGGATCAACCATATTTATAAGGTTTCCTTGAAGCTCCTACTCACCATATTCACCTTCTTCCCTAAGGGGTAATTCTTTAGGGGAAGTAACCTCTAAACTATTCATTCAATATTCTTGGGTTTCTAGTTTGATTTACACTACATTTAAATCAGTTAAAATTTCATTCAATACTACTTCTTGTTTAGTAGTTGGATTAATCTCATCACATCTATGTGATCTAATATTACTACTCACATTATTGAGGGGAGTTTCTTCTCTTTTAGGAACATTGGATTTATGACCTCTAACTCTACCTCTACATATGTTACCATGCCACTAT
The DNA here is from genome assembly GCA_037957365.1 of Torreya grandis. Classification (NCBI taxonomy): domain Eukaryota; kingdom Viridiplantae; phylum Streptophyta; class Pinopsida; order Cupressales; family Taxaceae; genus Torreya; species Torreya grandis. The sequence continues at coordinate 528,934 of JARHVA010005897.1, forward strand.
TTTTTTATCTTCTATTTTAGATCTTGTTCTCACCATGCTAGGGTGAAATAAAATAATTTAATAAGTGACAACCAAAAACATTTACCTAAAGTTCCCTAGATTATTCAACCATGCTTTGATACCAAAATGTAATATCCCATTTTTTAAAAATATCAAAATAATATATACATCCATGGTACACAATTTAATGATTATAGCTAGACTAACACACGTCAACATGAATGAGTCCATAACTATGTTATACTAGACACATGCACTTGGATATGTCTATAATTTCTAAAGGATTCTATACATAAGTTCTTACCCATTAATGTCTAGTTTTGAGTGTATTAATGTTCTTACAGTATACTCATACACTTTGAAATAGACACTTCATCCATGGTCTTCCTTCCAAATAAGACCATTTATAAATTATATCCATACCTTGGTGCCTATTATTGGTATAAAATAGTCAATCTTGTAGGGTAAATCATACTAAGATCACAAACTTAGGCAGTGGAAAGAAAACAATATTCAAAACAAAAGAATCATCCTACTAAGGTTTCTTAAGATAAATCTATAAAATTCAATTAACAAGTGTTTTGTTTTTGGGTTTGTTTCTAAAATAAATATAATATGAAACCTTTTTTAATATTAAAAATATTCTAGGTTATGGTGCAAGTGAAATTCATGGATTCTAGTGTTATCCATTGGCAGATCATTTTAACCTACTCACTTAAATAGGAATCCATGCACTATAATATTGTTTTATTTTACAATGACTTAGATTAGGATTTATCAAATGTTTATATGTACATTTAAAACTTAGAAAAGTGTTAATTATTTATACCATGATGGAAAATACCACATAAGTATCCGTCTCATCATTAACATGATCAATACAAGTTCATACATGTTACAACCTAACTATCATATAAGCCTTTGTATATATATTTAATCCTTATAACTATTCTTTCTTGTCACATGGTAAGTTGTACTCATAACATTAATGAGACATAAACTTATAAAATGAAAATAATTTTATTTCAATGTTTCAAGAACCATGCTTAAGTTATGTATGAGGACACTTATAAATTCATTGCAGCTGCCATTTCCTTTAGTTTGTACCATAAATAACCTAACTAAACACTTAAACCAAACTAATCTCCTTTAACAAAACAAGTGAAGTTACACCCAGTTATATGAATGATTAAGTTTAAAGAGTACATCAAGTCAGTTCATATTGACATGACTGATTATTATGACCTTCATATTCATCTTAGTTATCACCTAAGATATACTCTTTCCAAGCTATTACCTTATTACATTTTCAAATCAATTGCACCTTAGAATCATGGTTTTTAAAGGTAAGCAAAATGCTTATCCGAATTAAAAGTTATCAAATATAACACCCACATGTACATGAAAACAAAGATCTAAGTCATAAACTCTCAAAAGTTATTATTCTTTGGAACCATGTTCACTTTGATTTACCAATCCAAACATATAATTTTAAAGGTTAATTATAACATCTTGACTTAATAAAACAATATATTTAAAAACTTTTAATATTTCTTACTTCTGTATTGACAAATGTCGACACGTTTTTATAACATTTAAGATCAAGGATTATAAGTACCTAATACTTCAATACCCATGACTATTAAGAGTTCAAGATTTAATAACCAATCTGTTACTTTCAACATTGTATAAATACTTTCACTTTTAACCATCCTTATTTTAATAAAATAAATAGCTATAACATGAAAACTGTATACTTTATATAAGGAACTAATATGTATGAATAGTTTACATTTTCAAAACGTGTAGAAAATAATAATGGAAACAACTACCCTCTTATCCATTATCATATTAACTCCACATAATATCAATATTTTTTTAATAATTTGATATACAAACATATAATTGTATAATAAAATATTTTCCAAGCGTTGACCATAACTATAACCTTAAAGTCTGAAATAGTTTATAAATGTTTTATAATAGCACAATAGATCTATAAAGTCATCATTCTTTGTTAACCATTTTTCCAATTGATCAATGAGTGTCTACTATAATCTATGTTTCCTTACACTTTTGATAATGACCAATGGTATTGTAATAAATAAACATTTAAAAATCATTATAATTATTTAACATCACAAGTGGGTGAATCAAAAATTTAACAAGGTTATTTATCATTTAAAAATAAAATCATGATAACACTATAGAGTTTTTGCACTAGAAGAATTCAACCCCAATAATAAATTTAAACAATAACTTCAATTAATAACATTAAACCTTTATATATTATAATCATGGTAAATTGAAAGAATATATCTCTATAAGATATATAATTAGTAATTAAGTTATAAATAAGCTTAACACCAAGAAAAATCATTGAATCCTTCATATTAATAATGCAACTCAATTACACTAAAAATGATAACTCACATAATCATTACATTATTTAAATTAAGATAAAAACAAGTAAATGTATCAAAACCAATGAATACATATTAATTTATGACAAGTGTTTTTAATTTCAATTGATCTCAACAAAATTTAAATACTTAAGAAGTCCAAGGCATATGACATTATTATACACCGCATGATCAAACAAAACACCATCCTTCGAACCCCATTGAGCCCCCAATTGGTGTCCCTAGACCACCCCATCCATAAATTGGATGTAGGGCTCAACATTAGGGGTATTATGAAGAGTAATAAGAAGTAAATGATTATGAGCCTTAGATCTTAAAAAAGAACAAACCAAAACAAGAAACCAAGGAAGACTATAAAAGTAATTTGTTGAGAAACATATTTACAAGTCACTCTCATAACCTTGCACTTCATATGGATAACATTTGGATTGTTCTTCAATAATAAACCAAACATTGATTTATTCATGAATATCAATATAAAAATGGTGTATAAACAACACCTAGTTTCAACATAATAGTAACTCATAATTATCTTTAACATCAAATTTACTCACCAAAGATAAATAGAAGATACATAGGCCTTATTCAAACAAACCACACAACCAATCATAATGAAATTCCTATCTACAAAACTACTCAAAAAATTAATTATCAAATTTAAGGCATTATTTTTTCTATGTAAGCCAAATGAACTTTAAATTGAAATTTGAAAACTAAAACCCTTATTCAGGTCCAAAAAATCAATCAAATATTTATGAAAATTCACATGTAAATACATTCATACAAACTACCATGAAGATATCGATACAAAATATCACTTACAACAATAAAAATCATCTCACCAAAAAATTTACCAAAAATGTATTACCACGTTGTCCCTCCCAAAACAAATATAATGAAAACTTTGACACTAGGATTAAATAACCATAAAAACATATTTAAAAATGTATAAGATATGACTATAATGTCCCAGTAAAAAATATCACTTTGAAAATGGATAAAATATAACCCAAAATTATATACACCCAATCGAAAACATATTTTGGAAAAATGAAAGCAAAAATAAAACCATGACCTAACACTACAGTCTTGCCTACACCAAAGGGTTGTTACCATGCATTATATAATTAAAAAACATATACCATAATGAACAAATAAATATTCAAAGATGTTTAAAAAATAAGTACAACTCAAAAAATAATAATAAATAAACTCTCCGAGTTATATTCTCATTATAAGATAAAATAGCCCAAATCTAAAAATGGAATTTAAAAACATGACTATAATATTTTCAAGATATTTTATACATAAAAATAATTGAAAAACACTTACTTGTAAAATTTAGTCATAATGTACAAGAGCGAAACCATTGACAAGAGGAGAGAAAAATGGCTCTTCTTATTACACCATTTGAGTCCTTTTACAAACTCTAGAGGTTACTACTAAAACCAAGATTTTATTTGACATTTTCCCTGTAATTTACTAAAAATGTGGGCCAACACATGGTCATCCATTCTACTCAAGTATTTATTGTCACAATTTTTGTAAAAATTCAAAATTTGTGAAAGATGTGTTTCAATTCACTATTTTTTGAGTTTAGGGTTAAAAATTTTTTAATGTTGAAAATTTTGAAATTATTCAATTATTAATATTAATTGATTAATTAGTTAAAATTGAATTATGGATTGTAGTTTTATTATTTATTTAATAATGATAAAACACTTTAAAGCTCTCATGTAAAAATCCATTAGATTTTCATTTCAATTGGAAAATGAAATCCTTGTTTTATAAGTCGTGCAAATATTTATCAATTTTACCCAAGTTGTAAAAAATGACCCAACACTTTTCCAAGTCATGCAATTTGTAAATTCATTTTTACACATGGTGCAATTTGCATTTTTTATTTTTCAAGTCATGAAATTTGAAAATTTATTTTTTCACTTCGTGTAATTTGACATTCAAATTTCCACTTGATACAATTTTGAATTTTGTTTTGTATCTTACCTTATTATGTAAATTAATTTTTTATTTTATGTGGTTGTGCAATTTCAAATTTCATTTTCCTTAGCTGTGAAAATTGAAATTGTACTTCCTTGAATTATGTAATTTTGTTTTGAATTTAATCGAGTCCTATAAATGAAACCCTCCATGTTTTAATTAATTTATCCACTCTGTAAAATTTTTTGTTGCAAATTTAAGACTCCTTCAACTTGTATGCAATCACCTTTACTTATTCCTTAGATCATGCAAATTTTGTTAATTTCTTGAGTTGTGTAAAATTAAAAAAATTCTTCCCTTTCCCAAAGCTTCTTCAGCTTGCATACCAAAGCTCAAAAAAATACTATGCAAAGTAGAGCTACAAAGAAAATATAATTAAAATTATATTTGTGTTTTTAGCTTTTCAAACCAAGGACCATATAACCAAGAGATGAAGTGGAGAACATTGAGTTAAGAAAAAGATAGTTTTTAGTATTTACATTTACCAAATTGAGATCAAGCCAAGTAATACACCCATTATGAATTGAGAATTTTTTTTGTAATGTCAACATAAATAAAAAGATTTTTTTTTTGTTTTTATTCACCCAAACCCAACCTTATGGCCAGCCATACGACTCTAATGGGAGGATTATTTTTTATTTAATTATTTCCACATAGTGAACCATATGTATACATGGAATAATAAAAAAAATGAAAAAGGTATAAGTTTTTGACTATTTTAGGGCAAAAGTAAAACTATATGGTTATTGTACAATGTAGAGAATACATACATATTTTCAAAGATTAGTTTTTGGGTAAAATTTTGTCTTTCTAAGATGTACGTAGGAGGTCATATGACCACTTTGGATTAGTAGGATAAAATAATTAATAAAAAAACATTTTTTTACTATTTTTAGATAAGCCAAGATCAATCCATACAATGCCAAAGTGAAATACAAGAACCGATAAAGAAATTATTAAATTTTTATTCTTTTTGGTTGCATGAGGAAGTCATATGACATACATGGAGTAGAAGTACATGATAATAAATAACAAAAGCAATTATTTTTGGTTGTTTTGAGAAGCATAACCTAATTTTATGACTATATAACAAAGTGAAAATAAAATTTTGAAGTGAAAGGAGGAACTTTTTTTTTTTAATTGCTCATTGGCTATAAAAAATCCATTTACCTCCAAAAGAGATAATGAGAGTTTTAAAATCTAAAACAATATATTTATGGGGTTTTAAATTTTGTAAAATATCAAATTAGGGTTTCAAATGTTTTGTATATCATGTGAAAAAACCATATTTATTTTGGTTAGATTAGAAGGTTTGAAGTTTTGAAAAATCAATTGGTAATTGATTTTTGGTGTTTTGGCCCAAATCGGGAACATGCAAAAAAAAATTAAAATTGAAAACTAAATTTGAAAAATATATTTTCAATTCATTTTCATTTGTTGATTTTTTTTTCAAATAGCAATATAAGATGATTAAATATGAATAGTTACAATTGGGAAAGGTGGTCGAGCAAAAAGTTGAAATTTGTGTAGGTGGAAATAAAAAACACTAGATCAATTTGCATGGACTAATATGTGAGTATGGCCTTTTGGTGCATTTTAAATAAATTTTTTAGGATTTAAGCTATTTTAATTTTCTCAATTTTTCAAATAAAGAGTTATTGTGCAAACATCTCCCAATTGTCATTTTTTTCATAAAAGTTAATGTCTTCATCCTCTACTCTAGAAAAGGAAATTTATAAAAAAGACAAAATAATCATGAAATATCAATTTTAGGGCATGACACTTCTCTCATAATTGTAATATAGTGTATAAAATATCACATGTATTGATCTAGGTCACATTGACTTAGACAAGCTTTGGGAGAGGATAAATGTTGTACATAAAAATGACTTTAGTCAGAGCATTTTTAACAGTGGATAGGTGTAGCAAACAATATTCTCTATTTCATTATAGTCTCCCTAATTAGTTTTGGTCATGGAAAGTCACTATAACTCAGAGATGAGGGAAGTAAGAGATTCATAGGGTGAGTTGCTGGTGAGTTTTGTTCCTGAACACAAAGATAATATTTTTCACCTTCTAGATCAAGAATATTTTATACATCTAACTAATGAGTCCTATCAAATATTTTGATCTGACAATAGTATTTCATGTGCTAATCAAGTCAATAATGTATGGTTGACTAACCAAAAAATTCTTTCACATGACTACCAAAAAATATTATGAGGTCTAATTTCAAGAATGAAATAAATGACATAATAACACTATTACACAAAATAGTGGGAAGCCAAATAATGAAGTATTTTTAGATGTGGATGCACAAATTTATTTATATCATTCTTTAGAACAAGCAATATCTAAATTAGTGATAGATGATCCGTAATGAGATTCACAAACAACTAATAAAAGTAAAAGTCACGTCAAGATTCTATATGACTTTGTATCTCTTTTACATTTTGGTGAGATGAATATATTTTTATTGATTTCATACAGTAGGCAATTTAAGGAAGACAATGGTATCTGAATTCTATCCCCACCTCACATTGAAGGAAAACACCCATCATTTCAAAAGGGTAAATGATTATTTCATTCACTTTGTCATTGAGTTATTTGAAAAGGATTTTTTCAACATGAGGATATCATTAGAGGCCATCATAGAGATAGCTAGATAGGGAGCTTGGTTCATAGAATTCCCAACTTTAACTTATTTTATAATTATTGTTGCAAGGTTGCTCCTTATATGCTTCTATGATATATCAGTGATAACTAGGTTTTGATGGAAACAATGATAAAAATTATTGAAAAAAAATTATTAATAGGTTTACGTAAGGTAGGAGTCAATTTTTTGATTTTAATTGATAGATAAACTTGTCCATCAATGATAAAATCCATGTAAATTAAATAATATATGTCTCGTAACAATCTTAGGACTTTTAAGAGAAAGTTTACATTTGACATTCAGGCTTGATTGAACATAACCTTGGACCTTCATAAAAACATCTGTCACATTTTGAGGATTATTGGTTAGATTATGATGATGATAAAATGGTAACGATTAAAAACTATTCATGGTTTACCATGAAGTAAATAATATAATTTGGTATAATGAAAGTGCCAAAGAAATTGGTGGATGATGAGGTCACATTAGGTCCTATCTTTTAAATAGAAAACTTCAAAATGAAACCACTACCTATAGTCCATTGTGATAATAAGAAATCTACTTCTCTTAAAAGAAGAATAAGACAAGTACTCAAAATAACTCTTAAGTGGTTGAGGAGAAATGGAGTACATGTTAAAAAATATTATTTCCCTACACCCCCAAGGGAAAATGAATTTGGTAGATTCTATAAACAACATAATGAATTAGAGAAAGTGGATGAAGTAGGTCCAAGTGAAGAACCCATAGTGATATAATAAGAATAATAACTAGAAGCTATTCAACAAGACAATCCAACATGAAAGGTTCTCAAGCTCAAAATAAAGAGGTTAGGTGAAAATATATTCCCTTATCTTAGTCTTTCAATTCCTCAAGAGATTCCTATTGATAGTTTCCTACATTCTCAAGAAATTATAGATAATACAACTCAATAATTTATTCCTTAAAATTAAATGTTATTTCCTATGTTGTCTACTTTCCCACTACAAGATATCACTCATATTTGTTCATCTTCTCATTAAAATCATAAATTACCTATTGTCTCCTCTTTGAAAACTCCAATTCACATAATGGGCAAACAAGAACAAGTAGAAACATCTTTTTGAGGTGCCACAACTTGAAACACATTCTTCGTCTCTAGCCATGTTGGTCACACAAGTCTCAACTTATTCCCAAATCATTATTCAAGAAGGACAATGTTATATTGGTTGTCCATGGTGGTGAAGAAAACAATAAAAGTTGTTGAACCCACGGAGATTGACTTTAAGAGTTTGGCACTCCCTTTTTTGAAATGATCAAAGAAAACAAGAATAGTTTCATGGATGGTAATAGATGGAAAAGGAGAGAAATATGTAGAAGTGGTAATTCCTACAGTAAAAAAGGATAAATCAAAAAATATAATTGAAGATTATGAGGTATCTAGGGTTTATTTAGTAAAGTCTACCAGATAAGGAATGAAGGGATATGTACACTAGAATTGGTATCATATTTGAAAAAAATAGATAAGGACAAATCAATGAAAGATGAGTTAAAGTAAATGGTAGAATAGTTGAATTCAATGATATAGATATTGATTGAACCAATTCAACCAACAATTGTTTTATCAAGTCTGCATACTAAGATGTTGGCAAAAGTGAAAGAGGCAAGCCAAATGGGAAATGTAGTGAAAGATTGGATTGAAAGGATTATTGATCAAGGAATCTCAACAATTTTCACTACATAAATAATGGTCTCTGAAATTTGGTCAAAATGTGAACAACTAACAACAAAATAAAGTGGGTATGTAGAATAAAAAAATAACTAGGAAGATTTCAATCCCAAGTTAATTGAATTCTCAAAATTTCCATCTATTAACCTTATTGAAAAAAGAGTCATTAATAAGGAAGAATATATCTATCAAATTGAATTCCTCTTGGATAAAAAACTTAGGATCAAATCAATTCAATAATTCCTTCAAAAATTCAACAATGTAAAGTCCCTTGGAAGTGACATAATGATGTAGATTGGTTCTGAGGTCAAAAGGTTGACATGTGATTTTATAAATGATAGATTAAGATAAAATTTGGTTTTAGTTGATACTATGATTGAGTAATTTAGAGAGAAAATTCATGAAATTATCAATCACATATCTACATTTGATCATGAGATACTTCAATTATTATCCAAATACTAATTATATGTTCATAATATTAAAAATAAGATAAATAGTCTCCAAAGTAAGTTTCAAGAAATGACAAAATTTGACTACTCAACAAATATCACTTACAGGTATATAGATGGATTGGATGAAGATTTGATAAGGGTGTTTCCCTAAAGAGTCAATGATTTTATGAAAGAGAAAGAGTTTTCCATGAATTATCAAGAAGATTAAAAATTGTTCTCAGTGTTCTAGTGTTTTGTTTTCATGTCTCTTTTTCACATAACTTGTATTGTCTCAATGTATTTTCCCTTGTGAATGTATGTTGTCACTTTACAAATTGTCTTTTGTAATTTTGCCAACTTGTATTTTCAAGTTGTGAAAATAGATAATGTGATTTCCTAACTAGTGTAAAAAACACAAATATGTTTCTCAGGTGGTGTTAAATGCTCAAAATAATTTTACATTATTTCAAGTTGTAATTTCTCATTAGTGTTTTTTCATCTCTATGAAAAGGTAAAATAGGTGTTTTTACACCATAACCACCCGTTTTATCCCATAAATACAAGTTAATACATCATAATAAAGGTTTTAAATATAAGGATTTTGTGAAAACATTGTAGAAGAAGATAGAGTACTCTACTTCAAGAAGATGGATACAAAGAGGTGTTTTTGAACTTTATGTTAGCAATTCCTTTGGATTATGTCTTCTTCACTTAATTCAATGTATTTGATCTTCATCGCTATTATTATCATCTATAAAATATTAATACCAACAAATTATGTTGAAAAATTCATTTAGAATTGTGATTTATATTTTGAATATATAGAATAAATCTCGGTGGGGATTAGAATGATATCATTATTATTTTTGTCAAAAAATATAGAGATTTACTCATCTTTGTTATCAAGGCCAACTACTTTTTTTAGTTTATGTTTCATGTTCTTGAAAATACAAATATGTATTTTTAACCTATCCAATTAGATAGATTTCCTCCTTAATGTTAATTTTCCCTCTATTTTCTCCATCTATTATCAATGTTTAAATTGAGAAACCTATCATCTAAAAACACTCCTTTATTTTCATTCTATCTCTATACATTCCTTTATAAAAAATCCTTCTTGTAATTTTAGGTTAAAATTACTACCCCCATGATTTATAATTTTTTCTAGTAAATATTTTCTTTTATGTATGATTTTGGTTTTTGATAAAGGTAGATCCACCTTCTAATACAAAAGGGACTTAATTCCCTATATTATTGACGTGAATATGATGATTTTCCACTTGATTAAATTTCATTCCAATAGTTTTGGTTCCCACTATATGAAACATTTTTGAAACTTTCATGCTACCCACATTGTTGTTTTGGTCTACATGACTCTACCATCATCTCAAAGACCACTTCACCTTCACAACCTAGACTAGGAAAAATCAACACAAAGAGATATTATATCAAATATTAGACAAATTTAATGGGATTATGATAGTATTTTTGTGCAATAATTCCAAATTTTAGTAGCCATTTTGAATAAATAAATTGATCATGTAGAGAGAATATAAAGGATTCAATAACGTAGAGGATCCTGTTGAAAACATCAAGGTACTCATAACTAGTGAATTATCACATGACCATCTCAGGCTCTCATAATCCTAATTATCAACCTAGTTTGAATTGGGATGAAACCTTGAAAGAATATTTAACTTTAAGTCTTTGATCATTTTCTTTTCACAATAGAGTGAGTAATTACTAGTTTGATGTAGTTAGAAAATAACTAAATATAGAAAAAAACATGTGTTGTAATTGCCCAAAGGAATTTCAAAATAAACTCAAGAATTCAATCTAGAAGAAAAGCTATAAAAATTTCTCATATACTTGAAAAAAATTAATACATATGGGAAGATTCATCTCATGATAAGGTATGGAGTACAAGGCCTAGTTATTCAACCTAATATCAATTGGATAACTTAGAATTAGGAAGACATTCCATCAAATTTAAGAATGTTTGCTTGAGATAATAGGAGTAGTTCACCACATTTACATAGAGCTACTATAATTCTAGAAGAAGAAGAATATCATGTTATTTTACACAGAGAGTAGAATTAATAGTTTCATGAATATTACAACAAAGAAGGCCAACTCAAAGATCTCTTCAACTTTAACTACACCTCAACACCAATAAATTTCTTCCCAATTGGTAGAATAGAGATTTACTAGAGCTATTAAGTCAAAAGGTGAATTTGATCCTTTTTATCAGTTATAAGAAGATTATAATTTTAGATTAAACCCTAAACATAAAATAAAAGTTAAAATAACAACTAGTTTTCCCTCAACTCCTAAGAAAAAACAAACAACCTATAAGAGGGACTCTCAAAAATCAATCTCTTGTCCTATCAGACATTGTTATTCCCCTACAATAAATATTTCAAACTATGGAATTACCATGGGGAGGTCTGATTATTCCATTGAATCTATGATAATTACATGATATTCCAAGAATGGTTGAGAAAGAACTATCAAAACTTCTATTGAGATGGAAACAAACATCCAGATGAACACCTTATAGCTTTTGATGTCATAAGTGACATTTTTGGCATTAATCATAAAGATGTGGCTATAGATTATTATTACCACCTCACTCCATGATTTGTTACTAATTAGAATACTATGAAAACTAAATTTGAAAATAGATTTAGACCAATCAAAGATGATCATGCATTAATCACTCAACTGAAAAAAGTGAGAAAGGAGGTTTATGACCCTATGAGATATTTTGTTTCCAAATTCAATAGGTTATTAAATAAAATACCATCTAATGCATGACCAACATATTAAAATAATATATACTTATTTATCAGCTCTCAGTTGGCTGAGGTGAGTTATCAATTGAGAAAATAAAGAGTATAAGATTTGGAAGCAACCCAAGAATTATCTATTGATGTTTAGGATGACATGATAATGTTTGGAAAACTAAAAAGATAACCATAAAAAAATAAAACTAAGAGTTTGGGATGATCTTTAATAGATTTTTATTTATAAAAGATGGATAATGATATAACAAACTTGAAAAATAAAATAATGTAGAAGATGATCACCACTCTTTACCAAGACATTCTAAGGAGGAACTACATTGAAAGGTTCCCTTTCAAAGATATCACCCTAGATTACAATATCCTCAACTAAAACTTGTAATTGAGTCCCCTCTTAAAAAAACAAAAAATACACCTATGAATGAAGTCTTTGAAACTAAATATATATTTGTATATGAAAAAGTTGAAGAAGAAAATGAATTAGAAAATGTAGAACTTCAGGAATGTGAAATTCAAGAACCTAATGTGAATTCGTAAACATGTTTCTAGAAAATAATTTAGATGAATATGATTATGAAAAAAGTGTTTAAGATATGAAAACTCAATTCTTCATAGTTTTCACTATAAATTAACATTAAAAAAAAAAATTCTACTAACCCACATCGGGAAAATCCTAAGGTTATCCTCTCATGAGGAACTCCTCCACTAGTGTAAATAAAATGAAAGTGACAACTAATAGGTAGTTCATCCAATATCAATATTTCTCAACCTATTGAAATTATTTATAGTTATTTAACTACTTTTGACATAATTAACCATGTTAATAAAACTAAAATCTAAATGTCACAATCTGATTACTTAAATGAATACCTAGAGAAGTTGGATAAGTTAGTTGATTTCATTAAAGGCAAAAACCCCAATGCTATAAAATCCAATTCTAAAAGAATCCTAAATAATAATGTTGCTTTAAATAAAGTAAAATCAATGAACACATCAACTTCCAAATCTAATAAAGTTGACAAATTCTATATTTCATATTCTTCAAGGGATACATAATTATATCATCGACACAAGAACGTCAAACAATGTCATGCCTACCAAAGTTTCTCATGATCCTAGCCTAACCTTTACTAAAACCTATTGGAATTATTATTTTATGTAGGTGAAACAAGTTAAAATTATTAGACATACCAAATATGCACATGTGTCTTTTTCATATTTTCCCAAAAGATATAATAAAATTAATATTTTGTTCATAGACATTCCAAAAGCTTATGGTATTCTTTTGGGTAGAATTTCTTAAAAATAATTGGGAGGCAAATAAGAATTAGATTTATCACCTACTATAATTATATTTAAAGGATTCAAATAACATCTAGATCCTAAATTGAAAATAAAGTATACATTAAAAAAAATTGATGATCCTAGGGTGGATATTTCATAAGAAGATACAGGAAATGGTAATTATCTTTTGATGATAGAGAAAGATATAAAATTTTCATAAATCATGAAATCAGATCCAAATAATGTTTCATGATGGATTTTTTGGGTAATTTTTCATTAAAATGTTTAGGTGTAGGAGTGATCTTGATATCTCCATCTAAAGAAAAAACTCTTTTTTATAAAAGTTTATAGTTTGAGTATACAAACACAATTGAATATGAAGCACTTTTGCAGGCACTAAAGGTGGTAGAAGAGACGGGAATTAAGAATTTGAAATTATTTGGTAATGTTGATATAATTCAAAATCATGTTGGGTGAATATTTTGTCATCAACTAACTGACAACAAAATGGGTATATCAACCATAGCACAATGAGATTTATAAAACAAAATGGGTGTGGTTAGCACATCATAATGACATAAATCTCTCCTCTCAGCAAGGGGAGGTTCCCTATAAACTATAATATATTAATATAAATTGAAAATAGACTTAGGGATGAAATCATACCATCCATCTCTCTTTTTTTAGAGATGATATTCACAAAATAAAGGAGAATTCTTATGTAATTACTAAAAGCATTTCTCTTCTTTCAAAAATGATGTTCAACAGAAAACAAGAATCCTTCTTGGCTAGTAACTGGATCTACAAGAAACCCATGAAAGCACAAAGTCTTTCATTGTTTCTCCTACTGATTTAGGACAAAGTAACATAGTAGAATGAAGTGCAGCACAAAGTCTCCACTAAAAACCACAATAGAGTAAAAGATAACAAAGGACAAGGGGAGCTCAAAGTCTCTCCAATACCCTAAAACATAAAACACATAGACTAAAGACAATTATGCTAGCACAAAGTCTCCCACAGTCGACATCAGGATATCTTTTAAATTATTTGCACTTGTTCTACTTATTTGATTAAATTGACAAGATTGTATTTAGGAAAAAGATATAAGAATGATTTATTAGATAACATAAGCTATTTCAACACAAATTCTGAAAGGTCACTTGCTTTCTCATTCACTTGATAAAATATGATTAATAGTCTAAGCTCAAAGTCTTAAGAATGCCTTTTAATTTGGCTAGAGTTTCACTTCTAATAATAGAGAGATCCCTTTTCTACAAAATAAAAGATTACAATATATACCATCCAAAGAAAGACTTTGGTGCTTGTTTTCATGAAATGGCCCATGCTACATTGAATGCATTAAGAATTTTGTGAAGGGGCCATGCTGGAACAAGTTATCAGCCTTAACTTTTGGCATTCTAAATCATCTCAAATGTCTCCTCTAAAGCATGGGTTTCTTGGTCTTATTTATGATGTTTACATGGCTATCCATTCACCTTTACTCAATGAAGAAAAATAGGCTATGACATTGAATGCTTGCGCTCTCTAAGGTCCATCTGGTGGACTACTCCACCTACTGGAATAACTCTTCTACAAATATTTTTGAATTCTTTATTTGATTCCCTCTTTCCTTGCTATATTTTGTCTCTTCCTACTGATGTTAGCTCTCAAGGCTATCTTCTCACATTCTACTGTGTCCTTCAGCTCCTTCCTTGGCTGGTCACTGAGTTTGTTCTCAGGTCTACGTTATTCAAAAATCAATAGTTATTTCATTACCCTAAATTTGACATCGGTGAGGATGTCATTGGTTACTTTGAACCACTTTAAACCTTAAACCCTTTGAACCTTTTAGAGTTCAATGCTTCAAGGTTCAACCCTTCAATGTTTAGTGGTTCAATGTTTTGTAAAGAGCCGCATTCACTTAGTCTTCTTTATGAGTTCAAGGTGTCATTGAACCAATTCTTTACACCATTCGGTTGAACCTTTTTCTGGAATCCTCTACTTGAACCATTCACTCAAACCTTTTGCTCGAACCTTAAACTCTTTGAAACTTTTAAACTCTTTGAACCTTTCAGAGGCAGAGTTCAATGGTTCAACAGTTCAATGGTTCATTCCATATCATTGAACCCCATCGTTGAACCTTTTTTATTGAACCTTGGCATTCAATCATCCTTACAATTTTTTAGGAAATGCCTTAAGTGTTTTGAGATTTTTTCCTTACGAAAGCCTACCTTTTGAACCTATGATTTTTTTAGCTAAAAAGGCTTGTGCAATTGAATAACTTGACTACTCAAAACATTTTGAGAAAGAAAGAGACCATTTTGGCCTATAGGACTAAAATGGTCCACATGTTTTCCACAAAAACAAGTGATAGATTTGGGAACAATAGCTAGCTCTAGTTAGGGAAATTCCATCAATTTGTGTTTTGAAATAAGCAAAGGGAGTAGAATCTAGATTTTAAGTGCCTTCATCTATGCCATTGGGCTACAGAGTCATGCTATCAAAAAATAAAAAGATGCCAAAAACCAAATGAACAACACAAAAAAAAATAAAGACTATATAAATGTACAACTAAACTTATCTGATACTTTAAGGATTGAAGTGCTTCAAATGCTACCCACTTTGAGGTAATGAAAATGGCATTCCATCTTGATATTTTAGTAAGAAACTATTTTCACTATTTAATTGATGAATGGAAAATGGACCTCTCCATAAGGAATCTAATTTTACATGCATTCCTTTTGTTTCTGTCCTCTTGTCCCACAATAAGACTTGATCTCCAATATGAAAATCATGAATCCTTGCTTTTTGGTTGAAGAGTTTCTTTACCAGACTTTGATATGTAGCAATACGGTCTACCACCATAGTTCACTGCTCATTTATTTCAGTCAAGCACATGATCCTCTTATCGATATAATCTTTAAATATTTGATCTTCGACTACCTTTACCAACTTCAGTGTTGGTAGTTCTAGTGTGATTGGTATCTCTACATTCAAACCATATATAAGTTGAAATGGTGACATACCTATCACCCTTTTGGGTGTAATCCTATCTACCCATAAAGTGTCAAATAATGATTTATGCCAAATTCTCTAATTTTCATCTACCAACTTCTTGATAGTGGTCACTAGGTTCTTGTTGCTTGATTTTGCTTGACAATTTCCTTGTCGGTAATAGTCAGAACAGTGGGAGAGGATAATCTCATAATAGTAGTAAAACTAGGTAACGTTATGAGAAGAGAAACATGTTGCATTGTCTATTACCATCTTGGTGGGACTCCAAACCAAGAAATAATATTTTCCTTGAGGAAATGACCTACCACTTCTAATTAGCATGCTTGACTGGAATGGCTTCTACCCACTTGGTAAAATTGTCTGTGGCTATGAGAACATAGTCATGTCTAGCACTTGAGGATGAGTTTATAGTGCCAATGACATAAATACCCTATTTTTGAAATGGCTCTTCAATCACCACCAGCTTGAGAGGTAATGCGGCCAACTTGGGTTTCCTAATGAATTGTTGACACATCTCGCATCTACGCACCCAAGTGTATGAGTCTCAAAACAAAGTAGGCTAATAGTACCTAGCTTGTAGAATCTTATGGGTAGTCACATGTGTAGAAAAATTCCCTCCACAAGACAAATTGTGAAAATACTACAAAATTTTGCTCTATTGTACTTTATCCATGCAATAAAGAAATACCCCATTAAGGCTCCTCTTGTACAAACCATTGTCTCAGAGAACAAAATTAGCAGATCTCAACTTAACATTCCTATTTTCTTAATGGGACAGGTGGGTAAGACACTCACCATAGGTAAGGAAATGAGCAATATTGGAATATCACTTATTTGTAGTGGTGATAAAGAGAATTGTAGGCATGTCTTCAACCTCTATTTCTTCATGCCCTGCTTCCTCTTATATGTTATCAGCAATTAATTGGTAAAGACCTCTTCCTTGCACAAGCTTCATAGGTTTGATAACAAGATCAAACTCCTATATTTTAGAAATCCAATTGCCCCTTTTAGTTTTGAACTCCTGTTGAGTTAGAATGGAATTTACTATTGTATCAAAAACTAGAGCAATAGTGTGTGAGTTTAGAATGTAAAAAAGGAAGTGTTTTAGCACCTTAACCACATTATAAGCATGCTTCTCCATGTTTGAATAATTCAAATCATGATGTTTGAGAGGACAACTAATGAAATATATGGGGGACTCCACATCTTCTTTGTTTTATTGAACCAAAATGGCTAAAAGCATGTGTATAGAAGCATAGATATATATATTATGAAATCTTTGGTATAATCTAGACAAACCAAAATTGGGGCATGGGTGATAGCTTCCTTGATATATTGAAATGATGACTTGCCTTCTTTAGTCCAGCAAAAATTAGCTTTACCTTTCATCATGTTGACAATGTGGTGAGTCTTCTCTACAAATTTAGGAATGAACCTTCATAGAAAGTTTATCTTTCCAAAAAAAGAATGGACTACAGTCTTATTAGCAAGAAGAGCAAGCTCTTGGATGGATTTGAATCTTTTTGGGTTGATTTTTTTTGCCTTCTCAAGATACAGTGTGACTGAGAAGTTTCCCTTCTATAACTCCAAAAACTAGTTTCTTAGGATTGAGAAAAATGTCATTTTGTCGACATCATTCCAGCACTTATTGTAAATGATGCACATGATTAGGATGATTTTTTGAAAAGATAGTGAAGTCATCAAGATATACTACAATGAACTTCCCCATTTCATTTCTGAAGGCAAGATCCATCGCTCTCTAGAAGGTGGCACCAACATTGATCAAACCAAAAGGCATTCTACGATATGCAAAGGTGCCATAAGATGTAGTGAAAGTGGTCTTATGTTGGTCTACTTCACCAACTTCCACTTGATTATATCCTAAAAAGCCATCTAACATTGATAACATCTTTGAGCCAATCACTATCTATAGTAGTTGATCCATGATGTGTAGGGGGTAGTTGTCTTTTAAAGAGTATTGATTTAGATTTTTGAAATCAACACAAAGATGAATTTATCCATTCTTTTTTCTCATGGGGACTATGTTTGAAATCTAGGTGGAATGATAGATTGAAAAAATTATCCTCACATTTAACATTTTTTGGATGTTAGAAAGAATAATACCTAATATCTTGAGGTTGTACTACCTTTGTTTCTACTTGTGAGACAATGACCCAACCTTGAGAAGAATTTCATGCCAAATTTCTTCAGGCCTAAGATATTTTATATCATCATAAGAGTATGCCAAAACATTAATGTAATGGTGAAACAGAGTAATGAATTTGAATTTTTCATCAGGAGTGCAACAATTCTCAATGTTGACCATTTTGGGATTATCTTCTATACTTAAATTTATTTGATCAAAATCTTTGGAATAACTTAAATCCATTTGTTGCTTCTTGATAAAATTATCATGCTTACCGAATAGCTTCTCAAGAAAAACTAATCCTTTGGGTGTTTTATTCCCTTTGAGCTGAAGGAGCTCTTCACGAATTTTTAAATTTGTTTCAAGAGCTAATTCCCATGGTAGAGATTCACCTCCTTCAAAATAAAGCTCCTCAAAGCTATCCATCTATTCCAAAAAATCAATGATTTGGTTGTCACCATTAAACACTTGCTAATGGTTGGAATTATCAGGTACACTTGGTCAAAAGACCAGTTCAATAATGTACTTATGCCCTTTAAAATCTTGGTGAGGAACCATGAGAGTTATAGAGATGACCAAGGAATCTGCTCAATCGTTGAATTCTCTAGGCATCACAAAAATATTGAAAGCCTCAAAACTTTCAAGGTAGTCCCACACTAGATTGAGATAATGTCACAATCTTTTATTCTTGGTTTGATATGGGTTCCTTACCTGACAAATCACTAGTTCAGTATCTCCTCAGACATGAAAAAGCTTAACATCTTTAGCTTGAGCACCTTTTAATCTGAGCAACAAAGATTCATACTCGACAGTGTTGTTGGTATTACTAAACTACAACTTATACAAATAGGGGAAAATATCTCCTTGTAGAGATATCAAAATGATTCTAGCTCCAAAACTCATAGAAGAATTGTTGCCTTCAAATTCTAGAATCTAGACATCATTAGAATCTTATCTCCTTAAAGATATTTCTTCATTACGGAGGAAAGATTCTTTTTAATTTAGACTCTGCTCCAATTCTTCTAACATCTTGTCTAAATTTTTTATATTGTCACTTATAGAACTTTCACTTGATGAAATAGAAACATCTTCTGTGGACAAAAAATAGTTACGCATTCCTAAGGATTCAAATAAAATTTGAGCTTCAGGGGCTGATGTTTGGCTGAGAATGTATTTTAACTCTTTCTCAGGAAGTAACCTTTACATGATGCCCTTGACAGGTATCCTCACCTCAAACAGGTCCATGTTCAATTCTCCACCAACATCCTTTTAATCCTTTTTTCTCTCTTACTTCTAGCTTCATCCTAGTAATTTAGGAAACTAATGTTGGAGTTACCAACTAATTCTTCTTTTCCTTCTGCAAATATATTAACATCTTTTTTGTTCTAACTCAAGTTGAAAAGAGAAATCATGTTCATCTTCATGATAACCAACTACTAAGTTAGCTGGTGCTACTTCAATTGCAAGCTTCCCCTGTGGGGGAGGGAGATGATTTGGTTGCCCTTGATTCTTGGCATCATTGCCTTGATATGACTAACTGGGAAATGTCCTCCTTGGTATATCTTGATAAGAAGGAGGGATAGACATCCCTTGTGCCATTTGATTTTTTGGAGCTATCAATTCATTTGCTAGCTTTTACACCATAGGATTAGTGGTGCATGTAGAGAATTTTTTAGAATATGAAGAAGGTTTATTTATGTTAGGATCCCTTCTTATCTTTCCTACCAAGATAAGATCATCTTCAACCTCAGTGGAAAAACTTTGAGCTATAGCAAGATCTATGTGGCCAGCCTACCTCAACAAGAAACTCAATTTAGTAAGCTAAGAATTGATGAAGAAGCACTTAAGATTTTTTGGCGTAGGCTAAGCAATTATAAGAATCTTATTCCTCAGCTTGTCAAATTTAGCAATGAAGTCTCGCATGGGTTCATGAGGCTCCATCTTCATTTGTGTAAGCTGGGATAATAGGGCATGTGCATCTTCTATGGGTTTGAACCTAGCCTCAAATCTAGCCTTGAGAGTGTTCTAGTTAGTTACTATTTGTGCTTGCAGATGATAAAACTAGTCTATAACATCACCTTGAAATATTTCCACAAATAGTCTGATCACTATATCTTCAAATTCAACACCTACCACATGACAGGCTATGCAAAAAGCTACAATATGCTCATCAATATGAACTCTCTCATCACCATAGAAGTTGGGAAAAATCTTTCTTAAACTATCGGGTAGTTCATGTAAAGGTGAGGTTAGATTCAGAGGGCCAAAACTGTTACCCCAAGGGCCTTGGGCTACCATGATATGACGATTGAAAGGAGGGATAAAAAATCTCTATAGGGTACATATAGATAAAGCTCTATTAGCAAAGGAAAGAGAAGCTTTGCTTGGTATTGGGGACCTGACGTTAGTACTAGAAAAACTCTTGGTTCACTAAAGGTGAGATTGTGGGGGAGAAAGGTCAAAATTATTTCACTACACAAACTTGAACATAGGATCAACAATACCTTGAGCTTTGTAGCTTCATGTAACTATGGATCTACTAGAGTGTAGAATGGAAAAGAATTGGAAATGCTTTAATTTGAAGCTTGAGGCTTCAAATTGCATGTCTTTCCCTAGTGGAGTCACCAAAAACTATTGGGTAAATATTTTGTCATCAACTAACTAATGGTAAAATAGGTATATCAACCACAACATAATGATATTTATAAGGAAAAATGGGTGTGGTTACCATAGCATAATAAGATAAATCTCCCCTCTCAGCAAGGGGATGTTCCCTATTAACCATAATATACTAATATAAACTGAAAATAGACTCAAGGGTGAAATCATACTATTGATCTCTCTTTTTTTAGAGATGATGATCAAAAAATAAAGGATAAGTCTTGTGTAATTACTGAAGGCATTTCTCTTCTTTTAGAAATGACGTTCAGTAAACAATAAGAATCCTTCTTGGGTAGTAACTGGATCCACAAGAAATCCATGAAAGCATAAAGTTTTTCGTTGTTTCTCCTACTGATTTAGGATAAAGTAACACAATATAATGAAGTGCAGCACAAAGTCTCCACTAAAAACCACAATAGAGTAAAAGATTACAAAGGACAAGGGGAGCTCAAAGTCTCTCCAATATCTTGAAACATAAAACACATAGACTAAAGACAATTGTCATAGCACAAATTCTCCCATAGTCGACTTCAGGACATCTTTCAGATTATTTCCACTTGTTCTACTTATTTGATTAAATGGATAAGACTATATTTAGGAAAAAGACATAAGAACAATTTCCTAGATAACACAAGCTATTTTAGCATAAAGTCTAAAAGGTCACTTGCTTTCTCATTCACTTGATAAAATATGATTAATAGTCTGAGCTCAAAGTCTCAGGAATGCTTTTCAATTTGGGCAGAGTTTCACTTCTAATAATAGAGAGATCCCTTTTCTACAAATTGAGAGATTACAATATATAACATCCAAAGAAAGACTTTGGTGCTTCTTTTCATGAAATGGCCCATTTTGCGTTGGATGCATTGGTAATTCTATGAAGGGGCCATGCTAGAATAGGTTATCAACCTTAACTTTTGGCATTCTAAATCATCTAAAATGTCTCCTCTAAACATGGGTTGCATGGTCTTCTTTATGATGTTTACATGGCTATCCATTCACCTTTACTCAATGAATAAAAATAGGTGATGCCATTGAATGCTTACGCTCTTTGAGGTCCATTTGGCAGACTACTCCACCTAATGGAATAACTCTTCTATAGATAATTCTATATTTTCTATTTGATTCCCTCTTTCCTTGCTATATTCTATCTCAACCTACTAAACTGAGCTCTTAGGGCTATCTTCTCACTTTTTGTTGGCTCCTTTAGCTCCTTCCTTGGCTAGTCGCTGAGTTTGTTTTCAGGTCTACATTATTAGAAAATAAATAGTTATTTCATTACCCTAAATTTGACATTTGTGGGGATGTCAATGGTCACTTTGAACCACTTTGAACCTTGAACCCTTTGAACCTTTTAGAGTTCAATGCTTCAAAGATTAGCATTTTAATGTTTTGTAAAGAGCTGAGATCACTTAGTCTTCTATATGAGTTCAAGGTGTCATTGAACCAATTGCTTGCACCATTTGGTTGAACCTTTTGTTTGAATCCTCTACTTGAACCTTCTGCTTGAACTTTGAACACTTTGAACCTTTTAAACTCTTTGAACTTTTTGGAGGCAGAGTTCAATGGTTTAATGGTTTAATGGTTTATTGCATATCATTGAACCCTGTCGTTGAACCTTTTTGATTGAACCTTGGCATTGATCCATCCTTATAATTTTTTAGGAAATGTCTTAAGTGTTTTGAGATTTTTTCCTTACGAAAGCCCACCTTTTGAACTTACAATTTTTTTAGCTGAAAAGGCTTGTGTGATTGAGTAATTTGACTGCTCAAAACATTTTGATAAAGAAAGAGACCATTTTGGCTTGTAAGACTGAAATGGTTGACATGTTGTCCACAAAAACAAATGATAGATTTTGGGAAAAACAAATAGGTCAAACATTAGTACCAAGTGAATAATGATCATCTAAGACATTATAGTCATAAAGTTTGGGATATTATAGAAGTCTTTGATGATTTATCTATCAATATGATTCCTTATAAAAGTAACTCTAAATTAGATTCTTTGGTAATACCAGCTTCTTTGATTATTCCTCCTATAAGTATTGGTACAAAAAATATATGATTAAGCCAATATATAGTCCAAATTTCCCAAATAATGTAGAGGATTGGCAAGTTTTCAAAGATGATCCCCAAATTATTTCATTCCTTGAGAAAGTAGAATTCTTTAAAAAAAATATTTTGAGGTTAGTAATTCTTCATATAGGAAAAATATTTAGTTCATACATAAAAATAAGGAATCATCAATTAATAGGATAAGGAATTATGAAGTTTAAAGGAATAAAACTCTTAAAGGTTTGGTCTCCTTAGAATAACTGTTTGATAAACATATTAGATTTGTAGAGAGTAAAATGTGAAAATGAATTCTTGATTTTGATGGTGATAAAAAAGTAAACATTGGCTCAAAAGAACATCCTAGGTTCATCAATATTGGAAAATGTTTCTCACCTAAATAAAAATGGAGGTTTGTTAGCCTTATCTGTAAGTATAATTATATACTTGCGTATTCATACATAGGCCTTAACTCTTTCCATCTTAGATAAATGCAATATATAATTCCTTTAAATCATGATATAAAACTTTTCAGACAAAAAATAAGGAAATATAATCCTAATAAAGTATAGATAATTCTCATTGAAGTGCAAAAGATGCTTAATGATTGCATTATCTTTCCTATCCACCATTCAACTTTGGTAGCTAACATATCACTAGTTTTTAAGAATAATGGTGAGATTAGGATCTATGACAATTTGAGGAATCTCAATCAAGCATCCCTCAAAGATAATTATACATTTATGGTCATGGATGAAGTTTCTCAAGTAGTAACTAGAGCTGAGACGCTTTTAATTCTTGATGGTTTTTTAGGTTACAACCAAATCAAGGTTTTTTTTTCTTTTTTCTTTTTAAAGCTTGGTAAACATTTTAAAGTGACAGACGACACTGGCTAGACATGTCTAATACTGGTACCATGGGGTGGGGGGAGACTAGAACATTAGACCAGTAGAGCCGTAGTGGAAATAGTTAGCCAACTAGGCTAGGGCCCCTCCCCTACCAAATCAAGGTTAATAGGGAAGACCAACATAAAATAAATTTCACAACACCTTGGGTTAATTTTTCATATAGGTGAATGCCATTCAGATTAGTCAATGTAGGAGCCATGTTTTAGATGGAAATGGATATAAAATTCAAAGAATTGAAGATTGAAATCATTGTGGTGTATATCAATGACCTAACAGTATTTTCAAAAAAGCAATAAGGCAACTATGCACACTTGGAGAGAGTTTTTAAAAAAGTGTCATTTACATAGAATTTATCTTAATCCTAATAAATTTTAATTTGGAGACACTGAAGGTAATATCTTAGGCCATATTATTTCAAAATAAGCAATAAGGGTTGATCCAAAAAGGATTGAGGTGATTCATAAACTTTTCTTGCCTACAAGTAAACCAAGAATACATTCTTTCTTTGGGAAAGTGAAAATTTTAAGGCTTTTTGTCCCTAATTTTACTAAGATCACTAGACATATTACAAACATGATGAAATGAAAGCATTCTTTAAAGTGGAATAATGAAGTAAAAGAGGCATTTGAAAAGATAAATGCTACTAGTGCTCATGCACCGACATTGGTTTATATGGATTTCAAGAAGGAATTCATTATTTATTTCTATGCCTTGGATCATACACTCTCACTAATATTGATTCAAAAAAAAAATGAAGGTATCAAGTCTTCATTTGACTTTATGAGTTGTAATATCAAGGATTATGAGTTGAAATATTCTCCTAAAAAAAGTATACTTATGCAGTAGTGAAAATATTCAAATAATTCATGTATTACATATTTCATTCACATTATATGGTAATAGTGCTAAGTATAGTATTCAAATCCATTTTAGCCTAAAAAGAATCTCGTTCTAAATAGGGGAATTGGATAACCAAAGTTAAATAGTATGATCTAGAAATAAAACTGACAAAACTAGTTCAAGGAAAATGACTATGTTATCTCATGGTAGAGTAGATAAATATTCAATTGAGTTATTTGACAATTTTAGATGAGTAAGATGACCATGGACTTACTCTCATATTGTTTGTTGATTATACTAATGAATGGTTTTCTCACATTACCTTTTTCCTAACATATGGAGAATGTCCTTCACACTTGAATGTTAAACAATGAATAATGTTCAAGTTATAAGCCAATAAATATGTCATATGAGATGTAACTCTTTTAAAGAAAAGTATTGTTGGCTTCTTTTTAGGGTATGTTGATTAAAAACAAAAAAAATCTATTACAAAATTTACATTATCAAGACTATGGAGGTCACTTTTTCACTAAGGTAAAAACCTATAAAATACTCAAAGCCCATTACTATTGTCCAAATCTTTTCAAATATTTATATTAATGTGTGAGAAAGTGTGAGGCATGCTAGCAATTTTTAAATAAACCTAGATTAACAACACTTCCTCTTCAACTAGTGATAGTTGAATAACCTTTATAGCAATGGAGATTGTACTTCATTAGGACATTCAATCCTCATTTTAGTGTAATTCACACACATGTTCTCATATGAAAATATTACTTCAATAAATGGGTAAAAGTGATTCCTATAAAGGAGATGACTTTAGACGTCATTTTTAACTTCATCAAAGAAAATATCTTGGTGTGATATGAAATCTAATAGAATTTTTTTATAGACAATGTCTCTAAATTCACTTCTTTAAAGATGATTGCATTTTTTTATAGGTATGTCATTTTATTTTATCATTCATCAAACTATCATATGCAAGGTAATGGTTAGGCTGAGTCAAGGAACAATAACCTATTTAAAATCATGCATAAAGTATTTGATGAGAATCATAAAAATTAGCATAAAAAGATATATGATGATCTTTGGGTAGATCACATTACAACTAAAAATGTTTTTGGAATGTCTCCATTCTAGTTTATATATGAAATAGATGCTAAAATTCCTATATCTCTTGAGTTTCTTGCCCTACAATTGTCTAGGGTCATTGACAATCCAAATTTTGAAAACTCAATAGATACAAGTATTTTTTAACTACAAAAATTGGAAGAAGAAAGGACACAAGTGGTTTATATGATTATAAAATATTAGGCTCACATTAAATTTATCATTGACAAGAAAGTAAATACAATAAAATTCTAGGTTGGGGATCGGGTCCTTCTCTTGTATATTTGTAGAGAACCAAAAGGAAGTCATGAGAAATTTGATTCACATTGGATGGGTCCATTTAAGATTAGGAACTTATTCAAAAATAACGTTTTCTATTTGGCATATCATAATGGAAATCATCTACCATTGAAATTTAGTGGGAAATATCTCAAACACTATTTGTAGTGAGAAGTATTCTTCTTTTCTATGTATGCAAATACAATTTTGGTTATGTTTCCTTCTTGATCGCTCTTTTTTTTCTTTTGTCATTTTTTTAACTTCCTTTTCAATTGTGTCCCTCTTTATTTTTTATTTTTTATATTTTAAGTTTCTATCTTAAATAGTCCTTGCCAATTTGCCTAATATAGTTGGTGAATAACTTTATAGCCCAATAAATTGTTACTACATATATATCCTTGTTCACCCCTGCGATTTTTTCATTTCATATGATATATCATCTTGAATTAAATAATTCCACAATTCTAGTATTTCATAAATAAAATGTCATGGTCACTTATCCTAATCCTTGGTCAAGTATTTATTCAAATGTTGATCATAAGAATTTAAGAGAGATTTATCTCTTTGTATTCTAGTTTGCGTGAAAACACATACTGAAAATTCCATCATATACACCATTATTTTGGATATGTGAGAACACCTATTCAAATGAGTAATTTATACCCTTGTATACACTATCTTTTAACATGTGACAACATTTTTATGGCTTGAAAACCCCTTCATTTTATTGAAAATTAGTGATTTCTCAGTTGATCAAGTTGCTATTGAATTAAAGTTCCCATTACCCAATGGATAAAATATTGGTCTACAAAACCAAAGAAACTAAGTTATTTTCATTACTTATAGTTTGAAATCATAGTTAGGGCTAGTTGTTGTCACAATTTTTGAAAAAATTCAAAAATTTTAAAAGATGTGTTTTAAGTTGTTATTTTTAAAGTTTAGGGTTAAATTTTTTTGAATGCTAAAAAAATAAAAATTAATCAATATTTATTATTAATTAATTAGTTATTTAAAATTGAATTGTGGAGCAATTTTTCTTTTTTTTTTGAATAATGCAAAAACACTTTCAAGCTCCCATGTAAAAATCCATTGGCTTTTCATGCAAATTGCAAAATGAAATCTTTATTTTATAAGTCGAGTAAATTTTTTTCTATTTCCCCCAGGTTTTTCAAAATGATCCAGCACTTTTATAAGTCATGAAATTTTAAAATTCATTTTTGGACCTGGTGTAATTTTATTTATTTTACAAGTTATGAAATTTGTAAATTTATTTTTTCACTCTGTGCAATTTATAAAGTTAAATTTTCTCATGGTGTAATTTATAGATTCATTTTGCATTTTTGCTTCCTATGTAAATTTAATATTTTTTTGCATGATCATCCAATTTCAAATTTCATTTTCCCCAACCATGCAAATTGAAATTACACTTCCCCAAATCATGTAATTTTTTTTTGCACTTCCCTGAGTCATGCAAATGTAAACCCCCATGTTGCAATTACTTTTTCCATTCCATGAAAATTTCCATTATATATTTAAGGCTCTTTCTTCAAAATGTATTCAATCACCTTTACTTCTTCCTTGCATCATGAAAGTTTTACTATTTTATTTAGGTCATGTAAAATTAAAAATTCTTCTCTTTCCCAAAGCTTCTTCAACTTTTAGACTTAATCTCTGGTAAATATTTAGTGAAGTGGAGCTAAAGATAAAACTAGTTGAATTTTTATTTATGTTTTTAGCTAGACAAACTAAGAAACATATAACTAAGAGGTTAAGTGGAGAAGGATGAGTTAAGAAAAATTAAATTTTTATTGTTTACATTTTCCAAAGTGAGATCAAACTTGGACATACACCCCTTCTATAGAAATAAAAATATGTGCAATGTCAACATAAATGAAAAAGAATTTTTTTTGTTTTTATTCACCCAAACCTAGTCATACAATTCTAATGGGAGGATTGAAAATAAAATTTTGGTGAAATTTTTTATTTTCTATTTCATTATTTACATATAATGAACCATACAACCATGTGGAAGAATAATAAAATGCAAAAGGAATATTTTTTTAACTTTTTTGGGGAAAAAGGAAAATTTTACAACCATCATATGATGTAGAGAATACATACAAGTTTTCAAAAAATATTTTTTGGGTAAAATTTTATCTTTATAAGACCTTCATAGGAGGCCATATGTCCACTTTGGATCAGAAGAAGGAAATAACTAACAAATAAAATAGTTCTTTTATTTTTTTAGACAAGCTAAGATCAATTTGTATCATGCCAAATTGAAATAAAATAATCTATAGAGAAAATATTAAATTTTTACTATTTTTTGTGACATGAGGAAGTCCTATGACCTATATAGAGTAGAAGAAAGTGACAATAAATAACAAAAGACAATATTTTGGTTGTTTTGAGCAATAAACCACAACCATATGGTCATATAGTAAATTGAAAACAAAGTTTTAAAGTGAGAAGGAGAAAATAACAATTTTTTTAATTGCTCATTGGCTATCAAAAAACCATGTACCTCTAAGAGAGAGAATGGGAGTTGATAAAATATGAAACAATATATTTATGAGCTTTTAAATTTTTTAAAATTTAAAATCAAGGTTTCAAATGTTTTGGCCAACATTTGAAAAAAAACATACTTCTTTTGGTGAGCTAATAAGGTTTGAAGAATTACAAAATCAATTGGTAATTGATTTTTGGTTTTTTGGCCCAAAACGAGAAGAAGCGATAAAATTTTAAAATAGAAAAAAAAATTGCAAAATTTAGTTTTGATTAATTTTAATTTATTGGTAATGTCTTTTAGATATTAATATAATGTGATTAAACAAGAATAATTTCAATTAGGAAAGGTGGTCGAGCAAAAAAATAAAATTTGTATGGGTGGCATTGAAAAACACTAGACCAATTTCCACTAACTAACTTATGAGTATGACCTTCTAGTGGATTCTAAATAATTTTTTTTAGATTTAAGTTATTTAATTTTTTCAAAATTTATAATAAAGAATTATTGTACAAACATCTCCCAATTATCAGTTTTCTCATAAAAGTTAATGTCTTCATCTTCTAATCTGGAAAGGTAATTTAAAACAAAGACAAAGGAATCATGAAATATCTATTTTATGGCATGAAACCTCTCCTATCACTATAATCTAGTGTAAAAAATATCACAAATATTGAACTAGGTCACATTTACTTAGGTTTTGTGAGAGGATGAATATAGTACATAAAACTAAGTTTAGTTAGAGAATTTTCAATACTATATTAGGGCAAGCAACAACATTCTTAATTTTAGTATAGTCTCTGAAATTTGTATTAGTCATGGAAAATCACTATAACTTAGATATGAGGGAATAAGAGATTTATAGTGTGAGTTAGTGGCAATTTTCATTCTTGAACAGATAGATAATATTTTTCACCTTCCAAATCAGCAATATTTTATACATGTCACTTCTGAGTCCTCTCAAATATTTTAGGATGATAATAATATTTCATGTGCTAAGTAAGACAACAATGGATGGTTGACTAAAGCAAAACATTCTTCTACATGACTCATAAAAACTATTCTGAGATCTGATTTCAAGAATGAAATAAATGACATGATAACACTATAACACATAATAGTGGGAAGACAAACAACAAATAATTTTTAGACATGGATGTAAAAATTTATTTGTATCATTCTCAATAAAAATATCATAATTGGGGATAATTGATCATCAATAAAATTCACAAACATCTAATAGAAGTGAAAGTCACATCAATGTTTTATATGACTTTGTATCTCATTTACGATATGGAAAACTAGAGATATTTTGATGGATTACATATAGTAGCTTATTCTGGGAAGATATTAGTTTATTAATTCTATCCCAAACTAGCAATGAAGGAAAACACCCATCATTTCAAATGGTTAAACAATTGTTTCATTAATTTTGACATTTAGTTGTTTGAAAAGAAAATTTTCAACATAAGGATATCAGTAGAGGTTACAACAAAGATAACCATATGGGTAAACTTGGTTCATAAAATTCCTAACTTTATGTTATTTGAGAATCAATGGTTATGAGGTTTCTCCTTATATGCTTCCAAAATATGTCAGTGATAAGTGGGTGTTGATGGAAATGGTGAGATAACTTGTTGAAACACATAAGTTTTTAATAGGTCAACATAAGATAGGAGTCAATTTTTTTTATTTCAATTGGTTGGTATACTTATCCATCACTGGTAAAATCTATGTTGGTTGATAAATATATGTTTCATAATAATATAAAGACTTTTGAGAGTAGGTTTACATTTGACATTAGTGGATTTATTGAACATAGCCTTGGACATTCATACCACCATCTCTTACATTTTGAAGATTATTGAATAGATTTTGATGATGAGAAAATGGTATGAATCAAAGACTATTCATAGTTTACCATGAAGTAAATAGTCAAATTTGGTATAATTCAAGTGTCAAATTAGTTGTTGGATGATGAGGTCACATTGGATCCTATCTTTGAAAAATAAAACATTGAAATAAAACCACTACTTTTAATCCATTGGGATACGAAGGAATCTGCTTATCTCATAAGTAAAACAATAACATTACTCAAAATAACTCTCAAGTGGTTGAGGATCAAAGGAGTAGAAGTCAGAAATGTTGATTTCCCTACACCCCTTGGGGAGGATGAATTTGGTAGATTCTACAAATAACATGATCAATCAAAGAATGTGGATGAAACATGTCCAAGTGAACCCCTAGTGATAAAACAAGTAGGAGAAATAGAAGCTAATCGACAAGACAATCCCCCACGGAAGGTTCTCAAGCTTAAAATAAAAAGGTTAGGTTAAAATATCTCCTCTTTTCCTAGTATTTTAATTCTTAAAAATATTCATGTTGATAGTTTATTTAATTATCAATAACTTGTAGAGAATACAACCAAAAAATTTATTGCTTCAAATGATATGTTATTTCCTATGTTGTCTACTTTACCAATATAAGAGATCACTAATTTTTCATCATATTCTCCCACAAATATTGAATTACCTATCATCTCCTCTCTAAGAAGTCCAATTGACACAATTGGAAAATAAGAATAAGTTGAAACATCTTTTTGAGGTAACACAACTGATAAAACACCTTCCACTCTAGCTATGTTGGTCTCACAAGTCTCACGTTCCACCCCACTTCAGTAGTGAAATATTTGATTGAAATGATTATTGATCAAGGAATGTTAACAATTCTCACTATGGTAATGATGGTCTCTGAATTTCGGTCACAATGTGAATGACTAACAAAAAAATAAAGTATGTAAAAGAAAAATAGAACTAGGAAGACTTCATTCCTAAGTTAATTGAATTTTTAAAATTTCTCTCTATTGACCTTATTTAAAAAGGGGCCATAAATAAGGAATAAGTTTTTTTATCAAATTAAATTCCTCTGAGCTACAAAATTTAGGATCTAATATGTCTAAGAATGCCTTTAGAAATTGAATAGTGAAAAGTCATTTGAAAGTGACATAATGATGTAGATTGACACTAAGGTTAAAAAAATTTAATGTCATTTTTTCAATGATAAAAATTATGATGGAAATCTGGTTTTAGTTGAAACTATTATTTAATAATTCAAAGATAAAATTCAAGAGAAACTTTACTAGTTAGCCAAATACCAAGTAGATGCTAATAATATTAAAAAGATTATCAATAGTCTCCAAAACTAGTTTTATGAAATGACACTATTAAAATTCTTCATGGGTATCAATAATAGGTATACAGATGGACTAGATGAAGATTTTATAAGGGTGTTTCTCTAAATATTCAATGATTTTATGAAAGAGAAAGAGTTGTCAATGAAGCAACAAGAAGATTGAAAATTATTCTCAATGTTCCATTATTCTCTTCTCATGTTTATTTTGAACCTAACTTGTATTTTTCATTTTATTTCCCCTTGTGAATGTATGTTATCACTTTGAAAATTGTCTTTTGTAATTTTTCCAACATGCATTTTCAAGTTTTACAAATCGATATTGTACTTTTATAAGCAATGTAAAATCTCCAAATTTTTTTAAGTGGTTCTAAATGCTCAAAACATTTTGTCACTATTTCAAATTGTAACTTCTTATTGGGTTTCTAAAACTTTGTAGAAAGGAAAAATAGGTGGTTTTATACCATAAATAACTCTTTTATCCTATTAATACAAGCTAGGATCTCATAACAAGGGTTAAAAATAGAAGGATTTTGTGAAATCTCTGTAAAATAAGATAGAGGACTCTAATTCAATAAGATCAATACAAAGAGGTGTTTCTAAACTTTGTGTTAGCAATTATTTTGGATACTATTTTTTATCATAAGTCAATGAATTTGATCTTCATCATTATTTCTATCATCTTTAAATTGTTAAGACCTAGAAATCAAGTTGAAAATTTCATTTAGAATTGTGATTTATATTTTGAATATGTAGAACAAATATCGGTGGGTATAGGAATGATATTTTTATTATTTTTATTAGAAACTATAGATGGTTACTCATATTTTTTATCAAGCCCAAGTAGTTTTTATGGTGTATGTTTTGTGTTATTAAGAATATGAATATGTATTTTTAACCCATTAAATTATATATATTTCCTCATTAATGTTAATTATCCCTCTAATGTGTTTGTTGAGTCTCAATGTTTAACTTGACATATCCATCATCTAAAAACACTCCTTTATTTTCCTTCTATTTGTATACATTCCTTTCTAAAAAATCCTTCTTGTAATTTTAGGGCAAAATTACTATTCCCATTATTTACAAATATTGCTTTTAAATATTTCCTTTTTTGTAAGCTTTTGTTTTTCAATAAAGATAGATCTACCTTCTAATAGGTGAAGGAATTTGTTTCATATGTTGTTGATGCAAATATGATGATTTTCTCCCTACAAATTTTCATGCCAATAGTATTCAACTATAATAAGTAATGTAGAGCCTTATAATGGACTTTTTAAGACTCCATGTCCTCTCCCAAAATTTTAGTACAGTAACCCTATGGTTTTCAAAAAATATGATCTCTACAATAATCAAAACTCAAAATGACCAAAAATCTAATATCTTAGAAGTTATTTGATGACCTAGTCTTGATATTTGGGTCAACCCTGAAATCATAATAAATTATAACCCTAACAAAGTCTAAGAAGATCATAATAATTATAAATTTTTATCACCCCTTGATTGATTCAATTTATAAAATTCATGGTCCCCTCTTTTTATTTTCATTTAGTCAAACAACATAAGAAAAAATAGTCATAACCAAAAAACTAGTCACATAATGATACAAACCAATAATGTGAAAGTGAAAACAACTTTCAACACCAGAATAAAAACAAGACCAAAAATTAAGAATAAATACTAGATCACTATCAAATAAGAAAAATAATTAACTACAATAATCAAGTAGAATAACAAGATGAGTTATAAGAACATCATAGGCTCATATAGTTTTGTTCAATCAAAGCATTTATTAATATTTATTACCCATTTTTGTGCATTTTTATGTCTAACCTAGTTCATTAATAACTTGTCCCTATAATCACTAAAAAGGTGCATTATCAGTATCCATTTGAAAGACATATAATAAATTTAATAATTAATAAACAATTGAAATAGTAACGTACGTGTGTGTGTGTGTGTGTGTGTGTGTGTGTGTGATTTTGAACTGAACGTAGTGAAATCATTAATGCAAGAATGACCTTGTATAGTAAATAATGTCTACATAAAATCATAAAAATAACTTGAAAATTTTATAAAATAAAGTATCATACTTGAACATATATTAGTTACACATGAGATGTTAGTGAGAAATCAAATAAACATTCTAAACAACATTAATAGTCCAACTAGTCAAATAATGTTGTAACATAAAATAGTTCAACATAAAATGGCATCATGAAAAACTTGTGATAAAATATAATGGATATGACCTTATTTACCAATTGAGAAAAAAACATGCTAAAATCTAAATACTCAAACTTATAATTCAATCCACTATCTATCAGTATATTATATATGAAGCATTGTATGATACCCAAGTTCCCAGTGACATTGAACTATCTTATTTTGTGGATATTATGTAATATCTAAAAAATAATGAAAAACTCATCACCTTTGATCTAACCATTTTATTTTCCAAGGATATTATTGACCAACATTTCCCTTAGTTCATACAAGTGATTATGCATAACAAATGAATCAAAAGGATGCTTGTTGATAATGGATATGACCTAAATATTTGTAGAAAAAAAATCGTAACCACCCTAAGAATTTATACCAATATTATCAAAAAAAAGTTATGCATATGAAAGGGTTTGATAATTTACATAGCCCTTTAGTTGGCCAAATCACATTAGACATGACATTAGGGCCAAAAAATGTTCCAAATTCATTATAAGTCATGTCCCAATCCTTACATTATAACCTAGTGTTGGGTTGACCATGGATAGACAATAGAATTTGTACCCTATATATTACATCAATGCATAAAATCCATAAATTATGGAACCTTATTGATAATTTTTGTTTATGAATGAACCATTAAAATCTTGAAAAATGATACATTAGAATAATAGGTCATATCTAATGTGGTGCCACTCAAAAAAAGTAGTCATATTGATAATATACAAAATTATGAAATATGTGAGTCAAAAATAATGGCTCATTTACCTTTATTAGAACAAACAAGGAACTCACCATTGATGTGATCATGAATGGCCATCAAGATCAATATAATTTACCAAAGGAATCAATAATACCAAAACAAAAATAAAATTAGACATTTGATCTCTATTTAGTAGTCAAAACCAAGCAACAAGATGATCGTGTTTCAGATTACTATGATAGTGATGATGACTTATCCCATGCTATGACATATGATAAATATCAAAAATTAAACTTTGATCCACTCAAAAATATTTCACTTTACCTATTTTCACCTATATGTTTTGTCATATATAATCTAAATCCACCTTTA
This sequence comes from Torreya grandis, assembly GCA_037957365.1. Classification (NCBI taxonomy): domain Eukaryota; kingdom Viridiplantae; phylum Streptophyta; class Pinopsida; order Cupressales; family Taxaceae; genus Torreya; species Torreya grandis. The sequence goes on from JARHVA010005897.1 coordinate 564,238, forward strand.
GAGAATGCATAATCTAATCAAGATAAGGGAAAAACCAAAAAAGAATATGAGCACATGTAAATGTTTATTATTCCATAAATACCTCTTAGATAGAAACATTGAGTCAACCTTAGAAAGGAAAAATGTTGATACATTATGTAAATAATGTGGAGGTCCTTCATAATAATCCACAACAAATGTTATAGATCACAAAAAATCTATATACGCTAGATATAATAATTTGTATGTTTCTTTAAAATAAGATTATATTTTTACCTCCTTATAGACATATATCATGTATCATACTTCTTCCTAAAATAATATTACAATATTTTAACTATCATACGATCATTGGCCATAATAGAAATCAATCTCAGGCATTGTAAAATAAAATTTAGAAATATAAAAATGCTTGACACATACAAATTGTGTCCAAGAAATGGAAAAGACATAATAATGAAAAATGTTCACATGAAAACCATAATCCAAAGTGACCAAGGAAATAATATTTAAATATTATTTTTAATAATAATGGGGTCTATTTCAAACATCTCAAGTCTGATATGAACAATTGGGATCCAATTTGTAGGACCACATTTATTCAATAGTTAGGACATAATACAACTAAACTAACACACACTTTGTTGAAGTGAGGATATCATGCTTACATCCACCTATCAATCACATGTGGACCACAAGTTCTCCCCATGACCATATGGATATTATACCATGAACCACATTTGACATAAACTTGGGATAATATTGGTTCACCAATTAGAATGTA
>JARHVA010005897.1:570000-572500 GCA_037957365.1 Torreya grandis
ATTTACTATGTGATTCACTAGAGCACATCCATATATGGTTAGAAGTGTATATGATTTATTAGAGTCAAAAAGTAGGGATACCAACTAATTAGAAAAACATATAGTCAATCAAATGAAAGATTTAAATGAAAAATGGACAACAGTTATGAACATCTCATGGATAGTTGCATTCAACATTTACTAAAAAGAGTTTTTGATTTTGGTTTCTTCATGGTTAGAGGAGGAAACATTTTTTTTGGAAGCCTAGATGCTATCTTAATGAAAAATATATTTTTTATCAATATTTTCATGATTTATTAAGGAATTTAAAACATGAGAATCAGTATCTAAATCTTTTGGCACTTAGTACTAGGTAGAGTGTGAAATAGAAGACAGTGAAAGTTGTGCATAATGTGTGTAGAAGATAACTTCTTATTACATGGAGTATCCTAATGAAATGAAAGGGATGATGTGAAAATATAATGATAATATGTAAAATTTAATGGTTTTTAAGGATATTTGAAGGAAGGAAGGGCCTGATCAAGGAAATTTCATTTAAACTAGTAAGAACCATGGATGGCATATGATTGGCTAATATAAATGAGATATATGCTCACTTTATTCTAGTGATGTACACATGTAGGGTTATATATATGATTAAGATCCATATGAATAATATGGACACATCTTACAATATGATGTGGATGAGTTTTCAAGATGTATAATTGGTAATGAGAACTTTACCTTTTATTAAATAGATGGTAAAACCCACACACATTTGAATTTAGAAGAATCAATTGATCAGTAATTATAATAAGAGAAAAAGTTTAAAACAAAAAATATTAATAAAATAGATATATAATAAATTATGTTAATGATTTTAGTAGAGAAAATGAGTGTGCCAATAGGGAAGGAAGCCAACCAAATAAGTGGGAGGATGAATGCTCCATTACTAAAAAATTAGGCAACAAAACATGGTCCATTAGAATAAGTGAGTTGCTTAGTAATCAAATAGAAAGTTTAAAGTTGGGGGCTTCAATTTTAAATAATAAAACTAAATATTTATAATATCTAAGTTTTGTACATTTAAAAAATATCAATCAAGGCTCAACCCTTTAGTTCTAGACTTCCCTACTATCAAAAAGTTTTCATTCTCCATCTCATTGTGACCAAATGGTTATCTTTTTATCTAATCCATATCATTTTGATGACTAAGGTCTCTTTTACTACATAAAAATATTAAAACCTAATAAACGTCTTTCAATGCCAATTTCAAATCTATACGTATTTTTTAGCTTTATGTACACTTCTAGCCACAGAGGGACACTACAGACAATGTTAGTTTTTAGATCCTTATATAGTGTCTAGTTGCTAAAATTAATTTAAATCATAAATGTTTCAAAACCTATGGGTAAAAAATTTGTCTTATTGAACCCTATCATGAGATATTTTATAAATATATGTCTAATCCTTATCATTCCTCATCTATAAAAATATCAAGAAAACACATATGAAAAATAAATCAATGAACTGATCAAGCACTCTATTCTTATCTATTAGTCCAAATTTTCATATCAAACATATGAGGAGTCATATTTCACGTCTGAAGCATTGAAAGTGTGTCCCATTAGTGTTATTTGTCAAATTACAAGCTAGATCATTTCATAAATCTTTATATAGTATATTTCACCCTTATTAACACATTTTACCACACACATGGGAGAACTAAATAAGTTTGAGTCCCTCCTTAGAATATTGGATATTTAGGAAATGTCCATTTATAGAGCGGTATTTTGGTCATCTTGACACTATGATCCCATTAATCCATTTTTCAATAAATGCTTTCTAAGGATGAATAAGGGTGACTATCTAGTGTTTTGATCAATCAGTGAAGTGTGATAGCCTATACCCCTCTTCTAAATACACCAAAATAAAGGTGATAATATATCCAAAAACGTGAAGTTGGTTACATGTAGATCTAATAATTATTACATGTTGGGCATCTATGTCATAGTTAAACACTAACATCTAAGGTAGTGTCATGATCCAACATTAATGTCCTTAGCCACAAAAGTGTAATTTATATAATTTGATGACTAATCCATAATATTATTCATACATATTTTACACTTGTTTCTAGTCCAAATCTTCCTGCACATAATAAACCAATTGAGTACCATTACTTATTATATATTTTAATATATTTCAATAATATTACTTTACTATTTTATCAATCTCAATTTTATAAATTTAGAATATTATTTATCTATTTTTGATATTAAATGGTGTAATAATTTAACAATCCCATTGGGTTCTAACTATGAATACATGATCTTTTGTAATTAAACAAATATACATTAAATAGATTACACTATGAGAATCTAGGAAATGATCATACAAAATACTCAAAGTGTGTTAACTATAAATAAGCATTTGACATCTAATAGTCACTAAACACTATCAATGTATGAAAAATCTCTATAATAAGATTATAAAAAATAATTACTAATAGACAAAAACT
>JARHVA010005897.1:577500-642500 GCA_037957365.1 Torreya grandis
GAATGACTATCGATTATTTCATGTGAATTATGGGGAATATCATGAATATCACATGTAACATCCCATAAATTTGCTACACCATAAATTGACTACACCATCAATATAATATATTGATTACACCATGAATTGATTATCTTTATAGATAATATTTAGCATATGTCTAGGCTTTGAATATGATATATGTCATAATACATAAATAAATGGATATATAAAAATTTGTGTGCATTCTGCTATTGAATATGGTAATTAATATATATGAGTCACCATAATCCTAATAATAAAGTCATATATAGTAAATTAATTACACTACTATATGATTTTCCATACTATCATGTCATTGAATGAATTTTTTATTTAATATGCAGTCTCTTCAAATCCATATGTAGCCATTATGGAATTATCAATCTCTATTGATTGTACGAACTAGTCCTCAAAAGGTACACAATCCAAACATATACATTACTAAAAATATAAGTTCAATAATAACACAATTTTAAGGCTTTACTTACTTTTAATTTCCTTTGTTGGATTACATCCTTTCCTTCTCCTTCTCTTCTGTGAGCTATACCATCCTCTGTCTATGCTATGCTTCCTTCTTCTTCTTCTTCTTTTCACTCCTTGATCTCTTATCTATTTTTATCTATTGCTTCCTCTTCTCTTCCTATTACCCTTATCATTTATCCTTATTCCCTTTCTAAGAGAAAAGGGAGTAGCTTTTTATATTCATTAAAAATAATAAATTTCCATTAAATTTATTTATTTGTTTGTTTTGTCTTTTTTTTTCATAAATGATGAGATTTAATAAAAACTTAACTTTCTTTTATTTTTTTATTTAAAATATATTTCCTTATCTTTTCCTATATTTTTCTCATTTAACTCAAGTTCAATAATTAATAAATTCATGATTAGATTAGCACCAAGTAATTTTTAAAATGGTTTGATGATAAATTGACAAATAACTAAATTTGAATTTAATCCAATTAGATAAACGCCATGCAATATGATCTCTGAATAACTATTTAAAATATGCTAGTAAATCATAAATAGATTATTATTTAATACAAGCATAAGTAATCACATGTGCAAACCATTTATTATGCATTCTAATATGTGCTAGCTAATGTGGTGTGTACAGGGTTATAAATAGTTTATCTTTCATCCTTTGACATCTCCATCTATGTCACCCTCTCTGATGATGCTCTCACTTCATCATGTTTTGCAGTATGAGTTCTCTTATGTCAAACACTTAACAATTAGGTAGTTAGACAATATCAACATGATATTCATACATCATAAAATATAGCTAAAATAAAAAAATAAACATGTTTTTTAATGTAAACATATACACTGGAACTAACTTATAGTAATGTAAACATGTAATCACATAACCTAAGCAATATCCTACTATCCCATAATGGCATATATTTCACAACCTAGTTAAAAATATCCAAATCAAAATTTATCAACTATAGATATCTATGAATTATCTAGTAATTTTTATTGGTGAGGAATCAAGATGTAATGTCCTTTATACCTAAATTTATTCATCATCCTAGATGACTCTTATTCCAATATAAATTTTGAATTAAAAACATTGTTCATCAAAGCAATAACATGGTATATAATATCAAATCAAGAAAATAAATATGAAATTTGCCTAAAGAATTTTAAAAAGTCTTCCCAAATAACATTATTCTTATAATATTGTTCCCATAATACCCTACATTGTGTCATCTCCCTAATATGTAAATGAAGTTTGCAAGTGTCATTCACTTTGAATGGTTCTATCATGACCACCTTGGGTTCTAGAAATGATAAAATGAGCCTATAAACTACAAGAATAACCACTTTTAATACCTTTAAGGGCCTCACATATCTGTTTGAATGTTTTGCTAACTTCACAAAATCACATGAGATCATCATAAAAGCCAAAAGCAAATGACCATGGAGAGTTCCACAAAGTCTTTCAACCTTTATGCACATCTCTCTAACTTAAAGAGTGTTTTTCTCAATCCATATAAAAGTATTTAGGGGACCTAGAAAGAATGATGTGTATAATTTAAAACCATTGTAAGTTCATGTATCTCCTAATAATTATAACATGTCAATACTATTGCTACTCCATGGATCTCCTGACAAGTATGATGATGAATAAGAATTTGAAACACTACATTTTCAATGTATACAAAATTAAATAATAAATAGTGCACCATATAAATGTGTATGGCCATATGATTTAATTTAACAAGTCCATCTATCAAATCCTAGATTCGAAAAGTCCATATATCATATCTAAAATCATTAACTATCGAGTCAATATAAGGCTAATTAGGATCCAATCCTACTACTTAGTACTCACATTCATAATTCACCGCTCCTACCTTAGGTCTCCATGACAAAATGATCTCCAAAATGTGTATAAGGATTAATGAATCGTAATTCTATACCAATAGATCATATAAATCCATACTATATGTTAACTAATTTTAGATGTACCAACATACATACAAGAAAAATCATACAATAATTCCATAATTTTATTAAGTTACCACTAGTTGAACATTATTAGTATCATATTTCCTAGCTTAAACTATTTTTTTATAATCATATTTAAGGGGAAATGATGTTAGAATTATCATAATATATTAATTCCAAGGATGACACCATCCTTATAACCTTATAAAGTAAAAATTAAGACAATATCTCCCTACTTGATCGGCTAGTGCACAACAAGTTAAATTTTTTATCTCAACCCCTTTAGACTACCAAGATGTTCCAAAAATCATATACCCTACCTGCTCTTGGTGAAAGTTACATAAATATATTATTATAAACAATTTTTTTTTATAAATATAAAAATAATATCAATCTATTCATAGGTATGTAATATCATAACAACTATAATGAACTTATAATTCTTAATCTATAATGAATATAAATTCAAGGTTCACCACTCCATATGTTCTAAGTTCACAAATTTACATAAATTAACACTATAAAGTATGACTTTAAAAATTCACAAGTGGAAAATAGGGAAATAACATCTCAAAAACTCCTAAATACACTCACTTGATAAAAAGAAAACACCGTAACCCAAGTTGCCAAATCACTACCTTCTTACCAAACTTGTAAGAGTATTATCATAATCTCTAATTGGAAAGGAAAAACTAACCACAATAATGTATCAATCCATCCAAACATAAATATTATATCACAAAAATAAGTAGGACTCATTATCCCATGAACTCAAGGGAATATGGTCAAAACAACATTTCGTAAACAAGTTTCAACATCATGAAAAAAATCCTCTCCGGGGCTTATAATGATGTCAAAGAAAAGTGAGGGAGTGACAACTCACCTCTATTTCCATTATGATATATGACACTTTTTCCTAAGTCTACATAAATACAAGGGTTCCAAATCCATAAACAAACTCTTTACATGAAGGAATTCTCAACCAATACATCTACACTCTACTACAAGAAAATTATCACCATACTAGGTGGTGCCAAACTAAATGGTCTTATAATATTTGCCAATCCTAGGATTAATTTGTATAAGACACAAACTAATGGACATATACTTAAGTGGGAATCATACCATGATTTTTAAACACTCATAACAAAAAACACAAATGAAAAAGGTGACTTGATTAAAAAGAATGGATGTAATCATTCTCAGAGTGCTTGACCTAAATGATCAAAATATGCTAGGAATCTATTTTTAATGACTCAAGAACTATGTTATGCACTCACCTACCAAACATTGATTACAACCATCACTAATTGAGAAACTATATAAAACAACCCTTAAATATATTTAAGAGGGTATGAATGATCCTAAGGTACACACTCAATGTACCACACACATTTCACTATCATTTTTTCTAGTAAATAGAAGGACATGAAAACATTAATGGATTTATTAGGTCATAGATTTTTAGCCATAAACTTGATACTACATGTAACAAGCTCATTGGGTTATAAGTACAAATACATGATTTTTATAATTAAATACATATAAAATAAATATATTACACCATAGAATCTAGGCAGTGGTCATATAAAATACTCTAAGTGTGTTAACTATAAATAAGCACATGACATCAAATAGACATTGAACACTATCAATTTATGAAAACACGTTATAATATAATTATAGAAATAAATTTTTATCGCATATATTTTCCACCCATATTTGTGTTATAGTGTGTTGTGTGGTATGTGTTGTAAATTGTGGAAAATATAATGATAAAATGGGATCACCTCTAAGTTGTGGGACCTTGGTGAATTGAGGTGAACCTCTAGAGAAAGATGACTTCCTTTCACTATGTTCAATACAACTAATAAATTACCAGTTCAAATTAAAAATATTACTTCTTAGTCATCTTAATTCTAATTAGGGTTTCAATTATGATAAAAAGTTTTATATATAGAAATAAATTTTGTAAAACTAAAAATGGTGATTGCACCAAATAATTATAGTAGATATTAATGCTTTATTTGTATGAAAATAGGATAAAAATAAATATTTTGAAATTTATTGGAGCACAAAATCATGCAAATATGAAACCAAAGGTAATATTTGGCATCTGTCATAAGGAACATGATTATTTAGGTTAATCAAACAATCTTTTCCAAAAGGAAAAATAATACCATAGATGAAATTTCGTGACTAAAACAAGAATGAAATCATTCACAGATTTGACAAATAGCCTTGTATACATAAAGATAACACAGACAAGTGATAAAAAACTTAAATATATTATCATTCTCTAGGATACAACATGCAGATCAACAATTCCAAATGCATAATAATTTATCTAACAATTAGATAAATGGGCTATGTCATGGTACCCATACTTATAAAAAATGCTCTCTTGGAAGAGAGGTAGTTATCAAAACACTCATAATACCTACAAATTTACAATGTCTTTTAAAAAAAATAAATGTAATATATAAAATGTATTTGATTGAAAGGATTAATCTACAACCATAACCTCTGAAGATTCCTTGTACTTCTTTTCTTGCATATTTTCAATATAAGATTCAAATATTTTGAAGATCTCTAGGATATGGTCTTCATCGGGAACAAGTGAATTTAGGTTCCTTATCTCACATTCTACAATTGTGTTATAGAGTTACCTAGCTATATCCCTATGTACTTTGGTGTCTTTCCCCATATAATTTAGTGTATTATGATACCTAATAAATTTATGGATGGAACTCGAGTTGAATGTTATATCTCATGCTAACTCTCTATAAACCACTCCTTTGAGACTTTCTTGAACTTATTAAATTAAAGGATTTGTTTTTAAATGTTTGTTTCTTTACATGATAATTTATTAATCAAATATTTAATGTCATAAATCATATATGTGATCTTATCATATGTAGCCTTAGCTTTATTAAAAATATAAATTAGTATTCTTATTCTAAAATTAGGTGCCCTGTCAGTTTCTGCATATTTTGCATCATTTCTCAATATCTTTTCTAAAATGAGTCTATTAGGTTCAATCATATCTATAGCTTGTAATTTTGGGATGAATAGGTTCAAACTTTCTATCTCTTCCTCATATTTTCTCATTTATGTGTTTAAAATTTCCTAACCAATTTTTAGAGTTGTGTAATAGTCCATTGCTAACTTAATTACTTTTTTTCCCTTTGTTATGAGCTCCCCATCCTAGTCTTTTGTATCCCTTCCCATATTGTCGATATTTTTTACTGATATAAGTGTTTCCTTATCATGGAATTGAGTAATAAATTGTGTTGGTTTGGCTATGATCTTAATTGCGGTTGTAAATTATTCCACGTTATTCTTTAATTCATCATTTGTGATGTTGTCACTATCTATATTCTTGAAAAGATAGTTAATCCTTGATTAACCATCATGTTTCAATCTTTTTCTTGTAGGATGATCTAGGTGAACTTTGGATATTTGGTAATCCTCCACCACTAGATCTTCATTTTATTTATCTAATGGGGGGGACTATAATTTTTATATACTTCTCTATTGTTGAATCATATAATATTTTGTATATAGTCTTGGGAGCTTCCCTTGATTCTTTGATTCCTCTATAAGGCCAAAATTTAGCATTCTAGGAGACACCATTTATTTATTTTTATTTACCACTAATTGTACTATCCATCTTGAAGTGGCATATTATTGTTCTATCACTATCAACTATGAATCTGTAGTTGAAGTTGATACACTAAAGGTTATTGTGATGAGTGTTGTGTCTATCACTAGTATGGCCACTGAATCATCAACTAATGTTTTGGGAATATATTCCCCATCTATGGGTTGAGTAGCCATAGTTGTATCAATGATTTCATTTGTCTCTAAATCCTTTGTGATTTTGGGTTATTATGGAAATGAAAGATGTGGGTATAGTGGAAATGGATGTGCCTACTAAGGGTGTTGAAATTGTAAATGATACAAGTGGAGGGGTAGGCACAGGTTGTTGAAAAAGCGGAAGCTGTGGGAGTGTGGAATATAGATACATGAATGAATCAATTAAGGTGGTGGGGATAATTATGATTGATGAAATGAGGAAAGTGATGAGAGATTAAAATGAAGTATTAGATATCTCAGTGGTGGGTATGGAGAGAGCAAAGGTAGTCAGGATGATTTAATCCATAACCATGTATAATTATGTGGTGTTCATGATCAATAAAGGAGTGGTGGTTACTACATATGAGATGGAAGTAATTATGGAAGAGGAAAGTTAAATTGAATCCTGAGTGTCCAATTATTTTATTTGACTATCATCAATGGAGTTACTGTCATAGGTGAGATGGTGGAAATAGAGGGGGTAATTATTTGAGGGGATAATGGAGTAGAGACAGGAGGAGGAGGTATTACAATTGGTGTAATGATAGAGATAAGAAGATAAACTATTTGTGCTTTAGTGATAATTGTTTCTTCAATCAAAATTAGTATTGGTTGATCTATTACTACTCCTTATCTACTATATTGACCTCTTTTAACCTTTTGTTTCTATTTTATCTTGTGTGATATTAATGGGCTATTTACATGTTCTATTTGGGTTCCACTACTAGAAGCTTCTATTGTTGGTGTCACACCCTTCTCTTTGAATTATTTCAAATTATCACTGATGCTCAAAGTTTCCTTGGTCACTTTGACCACTTTGCTCTTTATCTAGTTGATTATCCTATTTATTAAATTGGTTGTCTTATTTATTAATGAGGACTTAGGTATGGACCACCTAAATGATGGAAGAGGTTGAGAAAAGATCTTATTATCATAGTAAACCTTATCCACTAGAGATTCATCATCTATTAAGTCCTCCAGGATTGGTGCTATGTTATAAGATTTGATCTATTGTAGGGTCATACTAGAATAATCTTTTAGCCTCACTTCATCTTCATCTTCCAGGTCTTCACAGTATTATTCATAATAGGTAATGTGGGAATATGTTCAGATCCCCAATATACTAGTAATGCTACCATTCACATCATAAAATGGCGTTACATCAAGATCTCTTAAGGTCATCTGAGTCATCTTGGTATCTACAAACTTGGCTTTGGATAGGGAATGACATTTTTACCTCCCTATGCAAATGGGGAAATGGATTCCTACCTTATGTATTCTTGATAATAATTTGTGAGTCTCTACAATTTGCTTCACAAGTTCCATTAAAGTCCATTTGTCACTTACACACCTTGGGAGGGTATAATGACAACCACTACATCTTCCTACTCTGATGTATGAGTACATGTGGAATTAAATGAAATACAATCCCCAATTTTTTATCTCAAAAGTAGCAGTATAAAAGAATCTTCTTTTTCTAGATTTTTATCAAACATGACTATGATGTAGCATATGAATGCATCATTCACCCTTTTTAAATGTTATCTACTTACCTCAAGGGTGAGGTTAGGGCAATAATGGAATATCTTGTTGACTTGCTCAGGCACTATGTTCAACCTTAGGAAAGCCTTTCCATTTGCTAGTTTGTAGACTAGATATGAAGTCATATAGAACTTCCCTATATTTTAGACTTCCATCAGTTGTTTATGGATGTAGTCACTTATCAATTAGGTCTAGTGCATTTGCTACTAATGTTGGTGTATTACCCACATGTATTGGTACATCTAATCATAAAATTTCTTAGCATTTGTGTTCCTAGTGAGTTTATACAAGAATATGATTATGCCACCCACTTCCTCCTTAAAGTGTATTGTTGCTAGGGTTTTATGCAATCTTATAGATGTAGGCCTAGGTAATTTTAGCTGTTATTTATTGAAGACCCTTAGAAATCTAGTGTTATTATCTTGATAAAATTTCTTTTATGAATCAAGAGTTATATCAAGATAACCCTCATATTCTTAAATCAGGAACTTTGAGTCAATGAAGTCAGGGTCCAAGTTTAAAATCCTTTCTCCATCATCATTTAATACTTATCTATTTTATGAATCATAGTGCTTCACTAATGTGAGAATATTCTCTAGACTCTACTCTAATAAGGGAAAGGTTGTTGTTGTGGGTAGTCCATAATCATAAATGCTTTAAATCTAGTTATTTTTTAATACAACATTTACCCTTATCTATAAGTCACCTTGGTCTGTGTGACCTAGGTTAGTATCCATGATTTAATTTGTATTAGATTCCAAGATGAGTGGGACAACATGTCCCTTAAATTTTAACTTCATTTCTTTTTCAGACATAGGTTTTGGGAAAATTGATGTAGGAAATCCAACTTTAGAGCTAGCAGGTTTTAGATTTGCAAATACAGGTAAAATATATGGTGTATTTTAGAGTTGCTTTTAAAATAAAAAAGTATAGTAGGTTTTGGACTTGTAAAAAGAAATGTTAAGGACCGAAAAAACTTTTGATAGGTTTTAGGGTTACAATTATAGGTTAAATTCTTGAGGGGGATTTCGAGTTACAAATACAATAGGATTTTCTATGGAATCATAGGGTTGCTTTTGCTAGTGAAATATATATAGGTTTTGGAGTTACTATCATAGGTCAAAACTCTGTAGGTCTATGTAGGGGATACTTAAGAGAATATTCTACTATTTTTTCAAACCCTATGTTTATCATAAGATAGAAAAATGTTTGAAAAGACTTGACAAGAAGTTGAGAAACATAGACAATCTTGAGATGACACAAGCAAGATAAAAATGAAATCTATATACGCTAAGCAAAGGAAAAATCCCTAGATTCACTAGAAGATAGGAAAAAGACACAAAATCAATATATGCCTAGCTTTATAGATAAAATGGTAACTAGAAAATGAAAGAGTAAAAAGGAATACTATGTAGAGGGTGATCATGGTTCGAGGCTACATTGATGAGGCATAACATTACTTGGCATCTTATGTTGGTCTCTTGGCATAAAGCTTCAATTTTAAAATTTTAAATTTGAACAATGATTTACAAAAAAAACCTAATTTTATTAATATAGGCCTGTATTTAATGCCCTTAGGTTGGTGGTTGGGATAAATGGTGGGAGTTCTAGACTTTTGGAGTTGTCAAGAAACTTTTTGTCTTTGTAAAATTGAATTTTAGACTTTGAGCTCTACTTTTCATCATGTGGCTTGGTGCATTGGAAATGGGTAAGAATAAATTGAGGTGAAATTTGAAAATTTACAAATAACAAATTGTAATCAAAGTTCTAATTTGCATATGAAGGGTAGGTGGTGGGAAGTAGGGCTTGAGTGGCAATTTGCAACTTTACAAGTTCTAAATTACAACTAGATTTTTGATTTATAGAGGAAGGGTAGTCAGTGGGAAGTGGGACTTAATTGGAAATTTTCAAATTTTCAAGTTCCAAATTGTAATTAGAGTTATGGTTTCTAAAGGAAGGGTAGTTAGTGAGAAGCAGGACTTGAGTGTCAATTTACAGCTTTATAAGTTGTAAATTACAACTAGATTTTTGGTTTCTAAAGGAAGTTGGATGCTTAGAAAGTGAAGGTTTTATTTCAATTTTCAAGATTAAAAGTTACAAATTGTAGATAAATATCCAATTTTTGTGGGGAATGTTTTTGGAAAAAAGTGGGGATGTGTTTGTAATTTAAAACTTTACAAGTTACAAATTATGAGTAGAGTTACAATTTCTACCGGTAATGGAGTGTGTAAGAAGTGGAAGTTAAGATGAAATTTGTAAGTTTGTAAGTTAAAAATTGCATTTAAATATTTATTTTTTTACAGATATGTGTAAAGTAAGAAGTAGAGGTTGGGATGCAATTTACAAGTTTACAAGTTTTAAATTGTACCCACATATTTGGTTTCCACTAGGCTTGGAAAAAGGGAATCTAGGTTACTTTAAGGCCTTTTTCCCAAAAAATTAATGGATCTCCCTTAGGGTATTAGTTGTTTTGATATTTTTAGGATAAAAAATATTAACATTTTTTGTGACCTTTGTGGGGTGATTGCCTTCTAATAAATTTCTTTCTACTATCCTTCTAATTCATTCAACATAGAGTCATTTTAGTCTTAACATACTTTTAACTGGGGAAAAATAATATTAATATTTTTCCTAAATAAGAATGAAACATGTAAAAAATAAAATATCGAAAAACTAAGGAAGCAAAAAATCTTAATGAGTTAACTTATGAAAAATCACTTATTTATGGAGACTAACTAAACTTAATATATATAATGTTTATTGGAAATAATTCAATCCTTAAAATCAAGCTTTGAGGTATATCAATTGATTGGGATAGGTAATTCCAATCCATCAAGCTTGGATAGCTAGAATGCATTTACTCCATTACACTGAGTTATGATGTATGGACAACTCCCTATTGCATCAAACTTTATATGCTTGTGTGGTTTATATTTTTTAGTATCCCATTTCAAAACCATATCTCCTTTATTGAATCTTTTTTTAGATGATTTTTTGTTGAAATTTCTCTATGTTTGATCCTAATTTTATTCTATAACTTTCATTGACATGTTCCTACCTTATTTAGCTCCATGAGTTCTACCAATCATACTATCATTTCATCATTCTCAATCAATTCTAACTGATGATTGTGTTCTAGATATGATAAATCAATTGACAATGGAACTCTAGCTTCCCTTAAATATACCAACATGAATGGAAAATTATCAATGGCTCTCTTAGGAGTGATCCTATCAACGTAAAGTGTTGATTTAACTTTGTGTGCCATGTTCTTTAGTTGTCTTCCATTGTCATTTTAATAATCCTTATGAGATTTTTGTTGGTAGACTCATCCAAGACATTACCCTATGGGTATATTTAGATGAAGCACTCAGGTATACATTGTACCTAATAGCCTATTCACTCACTTGAATGCCCACAAATTGTTTGTCATTACCTAAGATAATGGTGTAAATAAAACCAAATATTATGATAATTCCATCCATGAATTCCAAGATAGATTCCTCTTTGGAATCTTTTAATACAATTTCTTCTATCCATCTAGTGAAATAATCAGTTGTTGTAAGGACCCATTTGTAGCCTGTACTCGATGTTGGATTGTTTATGCCAATAAAATCTAATCCCCTTGGGTAAATGGTTAGTCAACTTGGATTGGTTTTAGAGGGAGAGCTACTAATCTTTTTTTCCTATAAAGTAAGCACACTTCTCATAATTCCTTACCCATTGATGGGAATCTTTGAATATGTCAACCAATAATAACCCCCTCTCATTACTTTGATGGTAGTGGTTCTTCAAAGAAATGTCCACTTGATGGACCATCATGAGACTCCTCAATCACCATGGGAATTTGATCATGCTCGATACACCTCAAAATGAATTAATTCATATATTTCATAAATAATACTCTATCAATAAGAATATAAGAAATAGATTGGAATCTAAAATACCTCTTCTTAGACTACTAGAAATCATATGGGTTGTTGTAAATATTTAGGAAGATAATCAAGTGATGAATATAGCTATTGAATAGGGGTGGATTGTTTGGTGGGATAATGTTTTGAGAATATATTATATTAGATACTACCTTAGTAGTATTTATAACATAATCTATTTATTCACATAAGCCCTTTCCTCTTACAAGCTTTGTAATTTTGATGTTAACATCATAGTCCATGACTTTTGTGATCCATCTTACTCTTTTTTCATTTATTTATCAACTAAAAAATAACTATTTGACACTATGGTTACTAACCGTTAGATGAATTTTATTACTAGAGAGCATATGCCTGAATGTTTTTAGATCTTTTATTACAACATATACTTGCTTCTCCACAAAGTTATATTTTTCCTCATAATCCTTCAAGGATTGATTTAATAAATATATTGGTTGTTCAAACTATTATTTATTAGGTTGGGTTATAATAGCTAATGTGATACCTTCCCCTCCAAAGGCATAGAGAATGAATCATTCTAATAGTTGGGGTTGAATGGGGTAAGAGTTTGAGAAATAGCCTGCTTGATGGCCTCAAAACTATTTGTTCGTTCCAGTGTCAAACTAAACTAACACCCTTCTTAAGCATGGTAGTAAGGGGATTGGTCAGAGAGGAAAAATTTGGAAAAAATCTTCTTACAAAGTTGATATTTCATAAGAAATGTTTTAACACCTTTTTATGGCTTGAAAGTGCTAGTGAAGATATAACACTTATTCATTTTAGGTCTATTGCAAGACCCTCTTTTGAAATAATGTGTCCTATTAGTTTCCATTCATGATCTACAAAAATTAATTTTGTTTGATTGAGTGAAACTCTAAACTCTCTACACATTTTTAACAATTTCCTAAGGTGATCGAGGTGTGCATCAGCATGTTTTAATAAATAGTGATGTCATCAAGTATACCAAGATCATCTTATTTATCAAACCTCTAAAATCCATATCCATGGCTCTTTGGAATGTAGTTCTAACATTATTTAGACCAAAATGCATGTTTTTATATGTATATGTTCCCCATTTTATAGTGCAAGTAGTCTTGAATTGGTCTAATTCCTATACTAGGATTCGGTTATATCCATAATAACTATTTAGAATAGAAAACAATTTAGATTCTGATATAGTTTAAAGAATTTACTCAATGGGTGGAAAGGGATAATGATCCTTTAGAGACACTTTATTTAGGTCCATGAAATCCACAAAAATCATCATTTAACCATTCTTTTTCCTTATAAGGACCAAGTTAGCAACCCATGATGAATGCTTGATAGGGAAAATGACACTAACAACTATTAGTTTGGACAACTTACTCTTCATCAAGGGTTTTATTTTTGGATTAATTGGTCTCTATTTATATCTAATAGGCTTGGTATTTAGGTCAATCTCTATTTTGTGTTGGATAAGCTACGGTCAAACCCCAATAGATCTTTATAACTTGAAGTGAATTTGTCATCAAATTATCGACACAACTCAATAAAATCCTATTTTTTAGAAACATTACATACCTTTCCAATCTTCAACGTTTTCCCCTCTAAAATGACTATTAGTTCATAGTCTTCTTTATTGATTGTGATATTATTCTTTTAACCTTTTAACTAATCATCAGAGTTTAATATACCTTCCAAAGTAACAAGTCCCATGGGTAATTTTTTGTCTTCAACATAATTCTTTGTATTGATCTTGGATTCTTAAGTAGTTTTTATTAAATAATTTAGCTTCCTCTCTCAGAAAATTCATAATATGTTGATCAATGTCAAAGACTTTCTAGTTGGTTACATTATTAGGAACAAATGGCCTTATTATCAAATTTACATGGTGGATATTTTTCTTCTTTATTTATTTAGGCACATTATATTGGGATCCTACTGAGGTCATATGATCAACATCTTTGTTCTATGTTCTTGGTAGTGCTTGAATGTTTAAAGTAGTAAAGTATTCTAATATGTCCCAAACCATGTGTTTGTAAGATCTCAATAAGTTATTCTTGGTTATTATTTTGGATCTTACTTGGTGATAAATTAACTCACTATCACCAGATATTTGTAGTTGTTGTATCCCTCTTTCCTTGGCCAATTAGAAACCTTGAATCAAAGCTTCATATTTAACTAGATTTTTAGTGTAGCTAAATTGAAGTTTGAAAAAATAGAAATATCTCTCCTTTTATGGAGAGATCAAAACAATATATTTACCTACACCATTCCTAATTCATGAGCCATTAAAGAATAGTTTCCACATTTGTTGGATATCCTTAGCTAGTTTTACATAATCATAAGGATAAAATTGGAGATCTAAATGCCATTCATCCAAATGAGTGTTTGGAATTTCTACTATGGGTGTTTCAACCTCATGATCAATTTCCTCTTATTGATATTACAATGTGCAATTTATATCCATAGGGATAGGAGTGTATGGATCAATATGGCCTTTAAAAATTATTTCAGCTCTGATTGTTACTCTTGTTCCATATCTTACCCTAAACAACGTGTGGGACTAATCATGAGATTGATACCCTCCCATTTTTTAAGTTTTCTCTTGTTCCATATCTCACCCTAAACAACTTGTGGGACCAATCATGAGATAGATACCCTCTCATTTTTTAAGTGAAATCTTGAGAAAGGTAGGTAGAAAAATAGCGGGACACCAATGACAAAGGTATCTTAGGAAATTGACAAGATTGGACATGCATGGGTGGTAAGGTTTAAATATTTTATAGTGTTGACTATTTGAACATCAGTCCTATCTAATTAAACCACACCTTTTGTGATAGGTGTATACTTAATACCAAAAGAATTAGTTATTTAATTTGGCATTACAAAACTATTAGACCCTGAGTCTACCATGTAGTTATGGATGAGATGCTTCTTTATTATGAGTGAAAGGTAAAAATGGGGATGCTTACCATTTTTTCTTGCTTTGGTGTTAGTTTTTGGTTGACATAAATTAACTACAACATTAGGTCCCTTAACTGGAACTTTGTCTATTATTTATAATTTTTAAAAGCTTCTTATACCAAGTCCCTCTATGCTGGAGTAAATATGTCTTCCCACATGGTGACATTAAAATTAGTTTCCTTAATTTGTTCAAAAATACTAAAAGTAATGTTAGCAATATTATTAGGTGCCTTTCTGGGAGTTATGTCTTATTTCATGAGATTTGGGGACAACAATTATAATTTGGACTGACCCATTGGCATTGCCTTTAATAGATTATTGTATAACTTTAGAAGTTGTTTCTTATTCTTCATTGGGGGGTCGATAACTAAGCCAACTAAATCAGGTTGCCTCCATTGAAGGCTACAAAATTTTGATTTCTTATGGCCATAATAGGAGGTATGAAACTATTGTGGGTATTTTTAGGAGATGTAAATAGATTTATAGGATATACTCTAGTGTAAGGTGCAAATTATATTGATTTATTTATATAATGAAATGAAAATTCTTGAAAGTTATTTTTCTTACCTTTAGTAGATGATCTTGTTTGTATCTTTGGTATATATAAACATGGATTTCCTGAATCTGTAAGCCAATGGAGTTGCTAGGTACTTTTGAAATGTATACGAGGATCATATAATACTCGATAAAAATAGAAACAATATATTATTAATAGTTTTTGTGTCCCACTAAGCATGAAAAAAAAAATTATCACATAAATTTTGCACCCATTTTTATGTTGTATTGTGTTGTGCAAAATGTGCTACAAATTATTGGAAATCTAATGATAAAATGGGATCACCTCCGAGATATGGAACCTTGGAAAATTGAGGTGAAACTATGGGTAAGAATAACTTACTTTCACTAAGTTTGGTGTAATTGATAAATTACCAATTCACAATAAAAATGTTCCTTCTTAGTGATCTTGTTCCTAACTAGGGTTTGACTTATGAGGAAAAGAGTCTTTTTTTTAGAAATAAAATTTTGCAAAAATGGAAATGGTGATTGCACCAAATAACTATAGTGGTATGAACACAATAGAAAAATAAATTTATTGGAGAACAAACTCATCCAAATACGAAACCAAAGGTAATATTAGGCATCTATCATATAAAGAACAAGATTCTTTATTTTAATCAACTAGTCTTTTCAAAAGGGAAAAATATTACCACAAATGAAAATTTAAGATTGAAACAAGAATGAAATAATTAAAAAAACTTAAAAATAGCTTTGCATACACAAATATAACATAAACAAGGGACATAAAACTTCAATCTATTATCATTCTCCAAGATACAACATGTAGATCAATTATTCAAAATGTAGATTAATGTCTCTAACAAGAAAAATATAAATGGGCTACACCATAGTACCCATACTTATAAAAAATACTCTCTTAGAATAAATTTAGTTATAAAAACTTTATGCCTAGTTAAATATCAATAAAAAATAAAACATCTCATGAAAAGGGCATGATATTCAGTCTGCAATAGTGTCTTTAGAAAGGTAAATGGCTAGAACATGGAACATGCAACTATTAGGCACTTTAAAAAGTGATGGAGGCATGAGGAAATCTTGTATAATATTCATGCAATGTCATATTTTTGTTCATTTTATCTTACTATATCTCTTCCATGAAATGAGGCACCAAAAATAAACTAACACTTAGAAGAATAGAAAGCTTTTAGATATTTTAGGTTATTTTTTTATAAAACCTAACTTGTATTTTTGAATTTTGAATTTTATAAATTTTAAGTCATCCAACTTTGAAAAAATTGGAAATGTAATTTACAACATGATTTTTTTCAAGTTAAGCAACTTAGACTTTATCGAAAAATAAAAATTCAATTTACAAGTTTGATTTTTACAACTTTTCAACCTATCAAAAAGTTAATTGAAAACAACAAGTGGCTCTTTCTCAAAAAGAGTTGTCTAAATGATAGTTGTAATTTACAACCTAAAAATTTATAGTTTCTTTCATAAAAAAGAAATTTAATATATAAAATGTATTTAATTAAAATAATTAATCTATAACCATAACCTCTAAAGATTATTTGTCATTCTTTTCATGTATCTTTTCAATATAAGCATCAATGATTTTGAAGATCTCCAAGATATGATCATCATTAGGACCAAGTGAGTATAGGTTATTTATCTCAAATTCCATAATTGTGTCAAAGAGTTCCCTAGATATAGCCATGTATACTTGAGTGTCTTTCCCCATCTGATCTAGTGTATTATGATAGCTAATAAATCGATGGATGGAACTCAATTTGCATGTTGTATCTCATGCTAAATCTCTCTTCACCACTCATTTGAATTAGTCTTAAACTTATCATGTTGAAAGGATTTGGTATTGATGATTTATTGTTTCACATGATAATTTATTAATCATATATTCAATGTCATAGATCATATTTATGACCTTATCATATGTAGCCTTAGTTTTATTAATACTCTCAGTGAGTATTCTTATTATGAAATTAGTTGCCCTATCCAATTCCTCATGATCTGAATCATTTTAAAATATCTTTTATAGAATGAGGGTGTTAGTTTCAATCATGTATATAGATTGTAATTTTGTGAAGAATAGGTTCAAAAATTCTATCTCTTCCTTGTATTTTCTCATTGATGACTTAAAAGTTGCCCGATCAACCTTCAAAGGTTTTTAGTAGCCCATCACTAACTCAATTATTCTATATCCCTTTGTGATGAGAACCTTAGCCTAGTCCTTTATATCCCTTCCCATATTACCAATATGTGTTGATTAATAAAGTGTTTCCTTTTCATGGAATTGAGTAATAGATTGTGTTGGTTAGGCTATGGGCTCAATGAACTTCTTTAGTGTAGCTTGTTTCACTAAAATTGTGTCTATTTCAAGTCTAAATAAAAATAGAGAAGAAGGATACAGATAAGTGATTATAATGAGCCCAAATTAGTTTATGCACCATATCCATATGTTGTGAGCACTCCTCTTTGACTGAGGAGGACTAATTGTAAGTAAGAAATCACTACCACAAAATTATCTATTAGTATATATATGAGTGGGCTACCAAGATATGCACTTGTTCCAAGAAGTGTCAAACTTCCTTAGAGATGACAGTCCACTTTTGAGAAACAAAAGAGTAATAAATAATAAAGAGAGAGTAAAAGAGAGATTATGTTACCATTATTCACAACCTAAGTATAGAAAAGAGTAATAGAGTGCAAGTGGTATATTTATTTTATATTTTGGAAGTTTTTTGGGTAGGTTTTAGAAAGGTTACTAAAAATCCATAGTTACTGACATCAGTTAGGCTACTGATATCAGTGAGAAAGTGTGACCAATATCGGTTGGGTGACTGATGTTGGTAGAGGCAATAATTTCTTAGGAGCTTATAGAAGGCTTTTCTCATTTTAGGAAATGGTTTAGGTCAAGTCTGAAAGGCTAGGGAGAGTTGTGAGAGAGAGAGAGTGTGTGTGTATTTTTTAGATAGATCTAGCTAGAGGTTTGGTGTGTTAGAACAAGGAGAAATAAGTGGGGAAGCTTTATAACTCCTTCACAGAGTTTTGGTTAGGAATGTGTAAAATACTAAACAATAGATATAAAGTAATTCTAGAGTAACTACTTAAAGACTTATAGAATAAGTGATGTACTTAGCTAAAGAGGTGATTGAATGATAAGTGTCAAATGGATGGCTCTTATAAGGTTTTCCAAACTAATGCCTTGAATAGAGAAAAAAAGCATGTGTTGCTAGTTCTCAAGAGCTTGGTTCTTGATTTGGATTGACATCTGAAACGTAATAGTAAGCCAAGATGTGGAAATTTGGATGACAAAATCAAGTATGCAAATAAAAATGAGTTTTCTTGATTTCTACTACCCTAAACATTAGTTTGGAGTTTAACTTAAGTAATCAACATCGGTGATCCCACTGATGTAGACCATGGGTTGACCAACATCGGTGGCATGAAAATAGGTAAAAGGACTATTTTAAGCCTATTTTATATTATTTCTCATGCCAAGTGTGGTATCCATTAGGAAAAAATATAAATGGGAGGTTAATAAGGATGTATTTAGCTAGGAATTTATTTTTGGGGTGAGAACAAGTCATGGGTAGTTAAGATAAGAGGACTAAGTTTTGAGGTGACTCAGAGGGTAAGAATTAATCTTAGGTTGAGGTGGCTAGGTAAGGTGGCATAAGTGGTTTTTAATTAACTTAATTAAATATTTTAAATTAATTAAATGTGTGAGAGGTAAAATTATATATTAGGGAGGCCAATTATTATTATTGAAAAGGGACTCATGGGGGGTTTCAACATAGGGATTTATGCATTTCTGTGATGTATTTTTGGTGTCTATATTTTTCCCTTTTTATCTTATAATTTGCATTGACAAGTTGTAAAACAAAAACATATGATCCAGGTATTGGATGAGGTATTCCACCTCAAAATGAGAATCAATGGAGGAGAAATGAGAATTGAGTATCAGTTTGATAAGAAATGAATTGGGTGAGTGGAGGAGAATGTGGTATCACTGCTTTTGCATATACTACTATGAGATATATTCTACAAAATCAAGAATAGGTAAGGTGAAAGAGGTCTCTAATATAAATAACTAAATCATATCTTATAAGTGATCTCTGATAAGATCAAAAAAATTAAAGTTGTAGCTCCAATGGTTTATGTGTGTCAGGTGTCTAAGGTAGGAAGTACCCTTGGGAAACATAAAAGGTTGTAGGTTATAGAATGATCTTGGTCACCATCCAAAAAACCTAAAATACATGTGTGTGTACAATAGCCAAGTATAATGAGATATTGTAAGTGATCAAGATAAGAAATGAAAGGTTAGTGTAAAAGGGTCAATAATCAAGGAGATACTCATGATCTCTAGTCAAAGTTGTGATAGGTGGAGATTTAAGTGATCTCCAAGGGTGGTTGTCATGGTTTGGGAGATATATGTGATCTATAGGTTGGTTTTTATGGTCAAGGAGATATACGTGATCTTCAAGTTGCCCAAGATTAGAGGTAGAGTCTGAAGGATTGTGGTTATTGGTGGAAACTCTAATGCAAGGGTACTAACATTGGTTATGTCACCAATGTCGATAGAAAATAGTGATAACATTGATGGGTGACAAAACCTAATAAAAAAGGGTTTGGTAGCCCACAAGAACTCATTTATAATATTTGATTAGAGAGAAAAAGAGCACTAAGTGTTGGCGAGATGGCAGAGCTAGGAGGGGACCTAGCTGGAGGCATGTCACCATAAGTGCCAGCTATTCTAGCTTAGAGAAGATAAAGAGATGAGGTAAGATCCCCTTTGAGTTGATCTTGAATTTAATTTTGTTAGTTTGTTATTTTAGGCTAATTATGAAGTTAGGGGGAAATAATGCTCTTAGAGTGGTATGAAATGAGGTAAAGGTAGGTTTAGATGAAGTTGGGAGGGATTTAGGGGTAGTTTTTATGTTAAAATTTAAATTTTGAAGATGGGTTATTCAACCCTAGGGCCGAAATAGTCACAGACATTGGTGAGGTCTATCAACATTGGCCAACATGATGCCAATGTTGATAGGGTTCTATCTACGTTGGATAACATAAAGCATCGATATCAACATACAAAACTATCATCAGTGACTTTGAAGATCCCTAATTGAAGTACTTAATGAACCTAATGGCTGAGCTAGCCTTAGAAGACCCCATGTTGACTGAGTTCTACCTAGATAGGATAGTTGGGGGCCTTAGACCAATGTATTTCTCCTAGTGCATAGGGAAAAAAATCTAAGGTATGGTTAAAAGTTTGTTAGGGGAAATGGCTAATAAAGGATAGGTTAAAATAGGTTAGGTGACCTAAGGCTTAAAAGTTAGGTCATAGGGTCAAAGGTTAGGGATATAAGCCATGAGGCCTAGAGTTGTGATAAGTAGTTGGGCTTAAGGTGGAGAGAAAGGTAGTGAAATATAGGGTGGAGATGGGAGAGAAAGTTAGAAGTTAAGTGGAAATATGGCTAAGATAACCTCAAAAAACCCCATATAAATTGAGTGATACCTACATAGCCCAATTGAGGACCTCAAACCAATGCATTTCTCCTAGAGAGAAGGGAAAAAGGTGGTGGTAGGTTATATTAGAAAGTATGTTACTTGAGGTGTGCATGTATGGATGTAGGTTAGGTAGGAGTTGATGCTACAAGAACACCTACCTACACTGCTAATGTTGATGAGGAGGGATGTCACCCTAGATGAGTGGGAGCACATTTCAGCTATAGGTTTAGGGGGAGTGTGACAATATTGTAGAGTTTCATGAGTTGTAAGTTTGATGATAGTGTTGATCGAGAGGTGGGATCACACTACCAACACCTTCTATTTGTCAACTAAAGATTTGATAGTGACCCAAGAGGATATGTATAAGATTTTATAGTTATTGCTCTAGGGTGAGGAGCTTGTATCATGTCTGAGAGAGGATCATGATATTCTCTTGATGACATTATTTAGAGAGCATGTTAACAAGATGACCAATCACACAGTGAGCTTTGCCTATGAGCTGATGTACATTGCTAATAAGGAGTAACATTAGTTGAACATCCTAATGATGATAGGGATTATAGTGTATGTACTATTAGATGTAGATGGTGGGAGATTTATTATTGCATTGAAAATTCTTTTGGCATAGATGGTTGAGTAGTGGATCATATTCACATGGGGACCAACTTTTCTGGCACGTTTATATAGAGAGTTGTGAGGTTGAGAATATGATGATGATATAGTTTATGTGTCAGGCATTTACTTTAGTATTGGTCATATGAACATATCATGGGGACATTACCATTGGGGTTACCTAACATTATTGTAACTTGCTTTAGGGTTGGTTTCAGATAGTGAAGAGATGGTATGGCCTAAACCTGAGTAAACAATGTAGTGTAAGATACTCATCATTATAGGTGTATGATAGAGGGGTTGATCTTTGTAGATATTGTGTAGAGACCTTACTTGATATACCCTATATTCAAAGGATAGGGAGAGTGTCTTGTTGGCTTATAGATCACATTAAGGGTCAAAGGAAGATGAGCCAGTGAGCTAGAGAAGATACCCATGGAATAGGTCAAGAGACAGTTTGGCTTGCTACAAGATGTACCTCTTACCTTCCCTCAATATAAGAGGGATGATATAGAGGCACCCCTACTATGAGTGCTAGAGTTTGTTTTTGTTACATATGTTTTATATATACCAGCCTGTGAGTTGAATATGAGAGATGTATATTTTTAGAGAGATGATATTGTGATGATATATTGATGGACATGTATGTTGATCATATATATGTATGTATGTATGTATGTATTTATATGAGATGTATATTTACTTGTGATTGTGACGTTGATATTGATGTGGATGATTATTTAATGTTATGTTAATCTTGATGTTAATGTTAAGCATGTGAACTGAGTCAAACTAGCATTTTTCCTATGTGTGATGGTATATGCATAGTTGGTTTGTTAGCCTCATTTTAGAATTTTTCCATATTCATGATGGTGTATGCTTTAAAATGAATAGGTTGGTTACGTTATTTTATTTCAACATTTTTCTATATTTGTGATGGTGTGTGCTTCAAATAAATATGTTGGTTATCTTATTTTATTTCAGTAGTCTTTTCATTTTTTTGATGATGTATGCTTAAAATAAATAGGTTGGTTATGTTATTTTATTTCAACATTTTTCAATATTTGTGATGATGTATGCTTAAAATAAATGGAGTAGGCTTGATAGTGTTGGTATGATGTTTTTCAACTCAATAGAGATATCAACGTGTGATTTGGATGGGAAAATAAAGAGGCAAAATGTTCATGTACTGGCAAAGACCATAATCATAACATAAATAGGCTCAAGAGAATGAGTTTCTGTCATGCCTTACATCATTGGACCACTATGTTTTTTAGAGAATCATCATGCTCATATTATGTTAAGTGAATTCAAATTCCCTTGAAAGAGTATGAGGGAGAAAGGGTAAAATGGGGGAAAATGTTTGGGTAGCATAACCATCGAAGTGGGGATGTAATGCCCATATTGTGGGTGACTCGAAAGCTACTATAGGCAAGTCCATGACTTAAATATTTTTTAGTGTGTAAGTTGATCAATGCACAAATCCTAAAATGGGATATTGTATGTGTTAAGGTTGTATGAAGATGATCAATATGAGAAGCTTTTAAAAATTTTGTTTCCCTTTGAGAACAAAGCTTGGCTTAGCCATCCTTCAAGGGACTGGTTTAAGCATTTATTTTTGAGTCTAAATAGCTATCCTTAAAAGGAGTAGTCTATTGATATTATCAAAGAGAAGATACGTAGCTATCCTTCATGGGAGCAGTCTACGTTGAGAATTATGAACTTGTCACATATCCCATTTGTTTTTGTTTTTTTTTTTCTTGTTTTTGATTTTTTTATTCAAATGAAAATAATGATGAAATAGAAGTAGAGAATTAAATTCACTATCATAATGTGCATGCAATAAATAAATAAATAAGAGATTCTTTTAACTTATATTAAAAATGATAAATTACTTTTAGAGGCAAAGAGAAAAGAAGAGTGGTAAGGAAGAAGAAATTTTAGTGTATTGCCCTTAAACAAAAAATAAAATGTTGAATTTTTTGCTTTGAGGGAGAAAAGAAGGAGAAAGTGTAAGAAATGAAATTTTCATTATAATGCACCTATATGAATGCTTAAAACAAGTAGTGAACCTAAGCAAAACTCTAGGGTCCCACTGGGCACGCCAAAAATGATTCACTAAAATTTGTCTATTTCAAGTCTAAAGAAAAATAGAAAAGAAGGATAGGGATAAGTGATTAGAATGGATCTAGATTGGTTTCCAAACTATATATTGATGTTGTAAGAACTCATCTTTAGCTAGGGAGGACTACCTATAAGTAAGAGAGCACTACCACAAAAAATATTTTTTAGTAGATATATGACTAGGCTACCAAGCTACGTGCTTGTTCTAGGAAGTGTCAAACTTCCTTAGAGATGATAGTCCACTTTTGAGAGATAAAAGAGTAACAAAAAACCAAAAGAGAGGCAAATAAAGAGTAAAAGAGAGATAATGTTACCATTATTCACAACTTGAGTGTATCAGAATGTAATAGAGTGTAAGTGGTATGTTCTATTTTTATTTTGAAAGTTGTTTGGGGAAGTATTAGAAAGGTTAAGAAATCCATAGTTTTCAACATTGGTTAGGCTTATAAGGTTGTTAAGGGTGTGATCGATATTGGTTATGATGCCGAGGTCAGTGGGGGAAGGTGATCGATGTCAATTAGGATGTTGAGGTTGGTAGGGGAAATAATTGCCTAGGATCTTACATAATTCTTTTCCAGGTCTAGGAAATGGTTTTGGTCAAGTCTAGGAGGTTGGGGAGAGTTGTGTGTGTGTGTGAGAGAGTATGGTTTGGATGGATATGGTAAAATATTTCATGTGTAAGGTCAAGGGTAAATAATTAGGGAAGTTTTATAAATCCTTCATGAGGGTTTGGTCAAGAATGTGTAAAGAAATTAATAGTAGATATAAAGTGATAGCAAAGTAATTGCTTAAAAGACCTATATAATAAGTGATGTACTTAGTTGTAGTGATGATTGAAATATAAGTGCCAGATGGATGGATCCTATTAGGTAGTTAAAACTGATGTCTCGAATGAAGAAAACAAGTAGGTGTTGCTAGTTCTCAAGAGTTTGATTCCTAATCTAGGTTGACTTATGCAAGATAATAGTAAAAAAAGAAGCCAAAAGTTTAACGTTAGAAGTTTGAATACAAATAAGAATTATTTTTCTTGGTTTCTACTGACTTAAACATCAATTTGGAGTTTAGCTTATATAACTGATGTCAATGATCCCACTAAAGTCGGTCATGGGTTGACTAACATTGATGGCCTTAGAATAGGTAAAACTACTATTTTTGGCTAGTTTTATATTACTCATCATGCCAAGTGTGCAATCCATTACAAAATGGTAAGAATAGGATGTTAATAAGGATGTAGTTGGTTACGAATTTAATTTTGAGGTGAGAATAAGTCTTGGGTAGTTAGGATAATGGGACTAAGTCTTGAGGTGAATCATTAGGTGAGAATCAATCTTAAGATGAGGTGGGTAGGTAAGGTAGCATAATGGGTTTTTAATTAACTTATTTAAGTTATTTAAATTAATTAAATGTGTGAGGGGTCAAATCATGGGTTAGGGAGGCTATTTGTTATTACTAAAAAAATGAGATTAAGGGAGGGTTCAACATAAGGAGTTACACATATGTGTGTGACATAATTTTGGTGTCTGCATCTCCCAAACTAATCCCCCTCCAAACCTCATTAAGATGCTGATGGACAAGATGTCTAATCTAGAGACATCCATTTTGGGTTCAAAGAATGTGTTATCTTATGATCATATATGCAATGAACCCATCCATCCTTCTGTGCCTATTTTCCCTTATCCAAGCCAATTTGAACTCCAAAAACTCACTTGTTTCTAGAGTAAAGAGGACCCATAAAAACATTTTAAAGTATTTAGACATGCTTTTTATTTAATAGGGCATGATGATGCATTATCACTTCACACTTTTCATATGTCTCTTTTGGGTGTTGCCCTAGATTGGTATAGCTCTATAACTCATCACTCCTTTTTTTCATTTACCCAAATCACACAAATATTCCTAGACCATTTAGCTATTAATATTTTTAAAAAGGTTTATATTATATACCTATATTATATTACATAATTTGATGATGAGTCTATCATATATTTTATCACTTGTTGAAGAGGCTTAATCAATCAACTCTCCTTCTCCTTACCCTAACTTGAGCTTAGTGAGATCTTCTCGAGGGCATGTGCTAAGCACATTTTGTCCACACTCTAAGTATAAATTTTTTTCCCATTTGATGAGGCCTTTACAATGGCACAAAAACTTGAGATTCAAGCTATAGATGAAGGTGGAGTCAAGTTGCACAGTAAAAATGCCAATTCTAAATCGAATGACTCCTCTTCTAAAACTTCTCCATCTAACCAAAAATATAAAGGCTCTGACAATGCGATGGTCATTAAATCATCTTCTTCCACAACCAAAAACCAACCTAATTCCTTGACTTCCCAAAATCTGACCAAGCAATTCCAACAATGGTATGAACAAAGACAATACAATCCCACTGGGGAGTCATATACTTCTATTATAGAAAAACTATTGCAACAAGGTGTCATAACCCTTCCTCAAATGAAACCTCCTATATAATTTGAATCCTCCCATCTTATTCCAACATGGTATAAGGAAGATGAGTTTTGTGGCTACCATAAAGTTAAAGGCCACAATTCTAATAACTATAAAACATTCAAGAACATTATTCAAGACATGCTTGATATGGGTGATCTTATCGTGGATAATTTTAATGTGCTTGCTAATAAAAATATGGATGTGTTCAAATAGCCTTTTACTAACCATTCACCCAATCAAAATATTTATTAGACCATGACTAACTCATTTGATCATAATATCCATATGGTTAATATGGTTTTTCCTTTACCTCGAGTTCAACCTCTCCCACAACAAGAGGCACCCATTTTATTGACTCTTCCTCCATAGTTAGTGGTATTTGTTTTGGATATTCTTCTTCCTTAGGTAGAAGAGCCTCTATCACCCATTCCAATCTTGCATGAGGAAGAGCCTCCTTTATCACTCCTTTTGCCATCAAAGGAGTTAGTATTGATAGTTCCTTTTGCACCAATGTTACCTGTCCTCTTACCACTTGAATACCACACCTTACCCATTCCATAACCATATGTTAAGGGGAACATCATTCCTATGTTATACCCTCTTTAGGAACTCTCTTTCCTACCTCTCCTCCACCCATGGAAGACCATGCCTCTTCTCCTATCTCTATCAAAGAAGACCCTACTGGGGATCTTTCTTATCTTTGGCCCAAAGTAATAGAGACCAAATATTTCCATCTTTCTCAATCACCTTAGCCTTCTAAATAATCAATTGTAAGGCCTAAGTCAACTTCATCTAAACCCTTCTCACGATTGGTAAAAAGTCTAGAATTTCTCGACTCCATGAAGCTAGGTCATGTGGAATTTTGGGACCAACTTAAAACTCTTTATTTAACACAATGAGTGTTGACCTTTACCACCAACCCACTCACTACCCTTTACCCCAAGGTTTTTGATAAAGCTAGAGCTTCTACACCAAAACCATCAAAATCTCATCCATTTATGTCAATACCATCACCCTCATAGGCATCTACCACATTAAATTAGATTAGGTCTTTAGGCGTATGCCCTATCTCTAATATAATTAATCCATAGGTGAAATTAGATTTAACTCTCCAACCACAAGTTGGAGTTTTATATCCTAAACTAAAAAAATGTTAAGCTTCCTAGATCTCACTGATCCTTCCCTCTTTAACCCTCAAATTTACCATCAATTTTGGGACCACACCCCTCTACTTTAGTTAGAGTATCATCAATCCAAATGAAATAAAAAGCTAAGTTACCTCTACTACTACCTCTACCACATGGTAGGCCTTTCACATTTGACACCATGATACCTAACACAAAGAAAGTGTTAGAAAAATATGTAACTCCACAACTACTAAATAAGGCACCACACAAAATTACCCCTATGAATCTTAAGAAAAAGAAGATGTCCACTCCCATTACCACAACAAGTGTGAGCTCACTTACAGGATCTCAAAGCTTTTTCCTACATTAATTGTTTTAATATTTTGTAATAATTATTCCTCCAATTAAGCCTTATAGTCCTCTTGGACTAAATCCATCTTGGTTTAATGATACTAAATTATGTCTATATCATCATTCACCTAGATATAATATCAAGAGTTGTAAAACTCTCACAACAGTCATTTAACAACACTTTGATGTTGACACTCTCTTTATTGATAATTACATTAACCTTCCTATTATTATACCTCTAGCATCCATAATTCCTCATACTATTCCACTTAAATTCAAAACCAAAGATGTTGTGTACCCCCTTTGCCACCTCCTTCATCTATATTTTAGATTAATATAGTTAATATGGAGACACGTTCATAAAACCAAAAAGATAAAGGTAAGGAAAAAGTCATTAATCCTTGGGATCATTCCTTTTTGAAATACACTCCTCTAAATCCTCATATTTCCATCTTGGGTGTCCCAAAACCAACATCTTTGGATGTTATTCAAAGCTTGGTGGTGAAATAACTTCATCAAACTCCTGTGAAAATGTCCTTATATGAGTTAATAAAAAACTCACCCCAACACCATCAAGATTTAATTAGTACCTTGAAATTGGTTGAGGGACAACCTGATGATCCCTAACCTCTTGCAACTTTGGTCAGCTCTCCTAATTCTATCTCCCTGATTTCCTTCAGTAATTTGGAAATTCCACTTCAACACCTTGAAGATCAGGTATCTACCCTTTTTATTACCACATATATTGATCAAACCCATGTCAAAAGAGTCATGATCAATGAGGGATATAGTATTAATATTATTTCCACCCATGCCTACAAACAACTATCTCTTCTTGACAATTACATGTCTTAGACTGATGTGTTACTCTACTCCTTTAATGATACCACAACTACTATGGTGCGCACTATTGTCTTACATATCAATGTAGGTCCTTACATATTTCTTTAACTGTTTTATGTTGTATAAGGATATTTCTAATATAACATACTAACTGGATGACCTTGGATACGTGATATGGTATGTGTATGCTCAACTTTGCACCACTATGTCAAGTTGGAGCATAATGGGTAAGTGCATGTTATACCTACTGATCCACCTCCATTTAAAATATGTAACATGACTTATATTCCCAATGATGTTATCATTCCATTAACAACATCATCTTCTCTATATGATACTTCTGAAGCTTCCACAAGTTCCACTACCCCAATTACATAGATACCAACAACATAAATTCTTGACAAAGATCCCATGGAGGAAACTTTTAAATGTTTATCACTTAGAGAATACCATTTTTTGACACTCAACATGTTTCATACTCCACAAGAATATGTAAATATTCTTATGCACCTAATTTATGATCCCCATATTAGGATGGTCATCCCTTATGGGTCCCCTAACCTTTGAACTATATTTCACATATGGGGGAATTGATTAGGCTCCCACTATCAACAATGTATCCTCTTCACCAAAACCATTTATCTATGACTTGTCTTTCTTGAGCAAGTCTAGTTTCACTCACACCTATCTTTATAGGTGTGCTTAGAAAGGATTTGGTTTGAGTTGTTATGAATAGGTTGCTCATATGCCTATTGAATATCCTACTAGCAAAACCATTTAAAATGCCTAAAAGAGGCATGGAGTGGGTTATGACAAACCAAATAAACTCACCAAAACTTCCCATGTACCAATTATTTAAGAGGTAGTCTCTCCTTCCCCACCTTCTTCTCCACCATAACCTACTGAATCAGAGGTATCTATACCTCCTAATTTTGTTTCAATAAATGCTATCCATTTGGGGCCTCTCACATATCACCAGGGTAAGGAAACAAGGTTCCTTCCTCTCAATCATCATTAAATAATTGATGAAGACTCTCCCACTATTAAAACTATCAAATGTCAAGATGATGATGTTATTCTCACATACATGGGTGTGGATTATTTCTATATTTAACAATCACTCCCATCTAAAATAAAAGCTATGTTAGATGAATCAACCATTGACATCAATTTTCCATCCTAGATAACCCCCATGTCCTTAAGATTATAAAATATTTGGATTCCATTGAGCAAGATAACTAAGCCATATTTCTTAATAACCATAGTAAAGCCTTCACTTGGTCTTATTATGACATGCCTAGTATTGATCACTCCATCATCACCCATCACATTGTCACCAATCGAGATGTTAAACATGTAAAGTAAAAGCTTCGTAAGATGCATCCTCGTATTGTTATCTTTATCAAAAAAGAGATCCAATACCTTCTTTATATTAACTTTATCCAACCCATCGACTACCCATAATGGATTTCCAATATTATTCTTATTACTAAGGGATTGAGAAAATCTATATTTGTATCGATTATAATGACTTAAACTTTTGTTTTATGAAAGATGACTTCTCATTCCCAAGTATCGACTAACTTGTTGATCGAATAGCTAGACATGAGATGCTATCGCTTATGGATAGGTTCTCTAGATATAATCAAATCCTGGTTGGTCCTGAGGATCAGAACAAGATAACCTTCACTACCCTATGGGGGACTTTTTGTTATCAGATAATGCATTTTGGTCTAAATAATGATGGTGCCAACTATAAACATGCTATGACTTACATCTTCTATGATATCCTACACAAAATTATGGAAGATTACATGGATGACTTACTTGGCAAGTCTAAACACTGCCAAGATCACTTGATGATTCTCAAAATCATATTTTTTTGTCTCCTCTAATACAAGGTTTGACTAAAACTAAAGAAATGTGTTTTTGGTGTTCTATCTAGTAAGCTCTTAGATTTGATCATTTATCTCTATGGTATTGAGGTCGACCCTGCTAAGGTTATAACAATACTAGAGATGCCTCCACCTAGTAATATCAAACAACTCCATAGCCTACAAGGCAAACTTTAGTTAATCTACCACTTCATCTCCAATTTTTCATATTGTTGCCAAACCTTTCACCATCTCCTAAAAAAGTATGTCTCCTTCCATTGGAATATAGATTTCTAGGAATATTTTGATGTAATCAAAAAATATCTCCTTTCCCCATCAGTTATTATTCCACCTAAGAGAAATCAACCTTTCTACCTTTAAATCTCTAAAATAGAGCATTCTTTGGGTGTTATTATTGCACATCAAGATGATAAACATCGATAATAGGTAGTTTAAGACATAATCCACACACTTATTGATTATGAGACTTGATATACCCATACTGAAACATTTTTCCTCATGTTCGTCTTTTCAACATCCAAGCTTTGCCATTATCTCCTAAATCAGGAAACCTATGTGGTCATCCATACTGATCCCCTCAAATACATGCATTCTAACCCATATCACAAATAATGTGTATCTCATTAGCTCATGCTCCTTGCTAAATTTGACTTAGAGATTATTCAACAAAAGTCTATCAAGGGGCAAAAAATCATTGACCAATTAACTACCACCCCTTTACTTGACAACCGACCTTCAAACCTCAAATTCCCTAATGAATCCATCACAATTCTCTCCACCGATGACATCTCCTATCAAATGATGATGTTCTTTGATGAGTATAAATGTCAATACGATGGGGGTACAGGGGTCAGTCTTTTTCTTCTAGATGGTGAGCCTATGCCTTTGTCATTTAAACTAGATTTTGAATGTACTAAAAATATGGTTGAATATGAGGCTTTGATCTTAGGGCTTCAAATGGATATCTTCTTGGTTATCAAATCAATAACCATTTTCGATGACTCTCAGCTAGTGGTTAATCAGGTTAATTGTTACTACCTATGTAAAAATGAAATTTTGTAGTGGTATAAACATCATGTAGATACATTATTGGGATAATTTGACTCTTATCTCTTACAAACTATTCCTTAATCTACAAACAAGTTTGCTAACACAATGGCTTCACTTTCTTCACACATACCCTGTTCACCCTCTTCCTTTAAAATCTATGTCATTGTGCATCACTTAACATTACCCTCTTATGTATCAAATAACAACATTTTTATCAAAAATGTAACATACAGTCCACATGACTTATGGTACAAGCAACTCATGGATTATCTTTCCTTTTCTATTACCCCTTTTGATCTCTCCAATAATGGGAGATGTCCCTTCAAAAAATGTACTGCTCATTAGACTATGCTAGGGGGACATATCTAAAAGTGAGGTTTTGATGGTCTCCTCCTTAGATGCATCACAAGTACTGATACTCCCTTCACTATTAAGGAAGTCCACGATGGAATTTGTGGTGGACATTTCAATGGTCATGTAGTTTCCAAGCATATCCTTTGACTTAGCTATTATTGGCCAACACTCCATCAAGACTATGGTGATTATGTTTAGTGTTACATCATATGTCAACAACATGCTAGCCTCCTTCATGTTATAAGTCATGTATTATAAGTCACCAAATATTTTTGGCCCTTCTCCCAATGGGGCTTGGATCTAATCGATGATATTAACCCTCATTCATCCCTTCATCACCATTCTATCATTACTACCATTGAATACATCACCAAATGGGTCAAGGCCATTCCTCTCATCTCTACTAAGGCTAAAAAAATTGTTGAATTTATCAACCATCACATCACCTATGATTTTGGTGTCTCACATAAAATTATAATAAATAACGACAAATCTTTCAAAAATAAGACTATTCAAAGTCTTCATGATACATTTGGAATCAAATGAAGCTTCTCATTACCATACTATCCACAACTAAATGGATAGGCATAATCTTCTAAAAAAGCATTGACCAAAATTCTCATGAAGGTAGTCAATGATATGGGCAAGGATTAGTACATGCACATTCCCTTTTCTTTATGGGCTTACCACACTAGCATTCAAACCCCTATAGGTGTTACACCTTTTTCCCTGGTTTATGGGATGAAGCTTTTTTGCCTCTTGAGGTTTAGATTCCTTCTCTTCATATTTCTCTAAAATACATACTTACTAATGATGACTTTCACCAACAAAGTTTGGCTCAACTCAAGTTTCTTTATGAGAACCATCTCATAGCCCTCAACCACCTCCAAATCTATCAAGAGTATATCAAACATGCTTACAACAAAAATCTCAAAGAGAGAGATTTCAATATTGGAGATCTTGTCTTAAGAGAAAATCAACATGTGACAAACATGGAAAAAAGTAAATGGGGTAAGTTTTATCCTAATTGGCTTGGACCCTACATCATAACTCTCAAGTATGGCTTAGGAACTTATCACTTATCTTCTCTCGAAGGAAAGATAGAACCTAAAACTTTAAATTCCTTACACCTATGACCATTATTTTGTTAACCAATTAATGCTTCACCTTGTGTTTAACTTGAGCTAATCCCTTGAGCACCCCTATTACATTCATATCTCTTCCTCTTAACCCTTACTCCTACACACTTAGTTAACTTACTAAGTGGTATGGTTTTACCCTCAAAGTGGAAAACTCCTAAGCTCTATAGTCTTGTCGATGACCAAAAAAAATAAAAAATAAAAAATAAAATGGGATATGTAGAGATGTTATAATCTCTCAGGTCATGATTCTCAATGTAGACTACTCCCTTCAAGGACAACTATGTAACTTCTCTTTGATACTATCAATAGACTGCTCCCTTGAAGGACAACTATAAAACAAATGCTTAAACCACTACCTTGAAGGATGGCTAGGCCAAGCTTTGTTATCAAAGGGAAGTAAAAAAAAAAAGCTTCTCATACTGATCAGCTTCATACAACCTCAACATAAACAAAATCCCATTTTAGGCTTCTTGCATTGATCATCTTACACAAAAAAAAACTTTAAGTCATTGACTTACCTATATTGGCTCTTGAGTCACCCACAATAGGGGCATATCATCCCTAATTCAAAGGGTACATGACCTAAACATTTTCACTCATTTTACCCTTTTCCCTTTATGCTCTTTCAAGGGACTTTGAACTCACTTAACACAAGGTGAACATGACACTTCTCTAATAAAAAAAATGGTCAAATGATGCAAAACATGAAAGAGGCTCATATTCTTGATCATATTTATGTTATTATTATGGTCTTTACCAGTACATGAGCATTTTTCCTCTTTATTCCCATCCAAATCACATGTCAATCTCTACTGAGATGAAAACTTTGTACAAACAATAACACAAATAGCCTATCTATTTTAAGCATACACCATCACAAATATTGAAAAATGCTGAGATGAAGCTAACAAATCAACTATGCATATACCATTACACATATGGGAAATGCTAGTCTAACTCAACTAACATGCTCAACATTAACACAATATTAACATAACATTAAATCATAATCTACATCACCATCATCATTAGTATTACAATAAACACATCTCAAAATCAAAATAACACATCTCATATATATACACTCAACATGAATGCAAATCAATAGATCATAACAATATCATCTCTCCCTCAAAGTATACATCTCTCCCTCAAAATATACATCTCTCATCTTCAAATATTAGGTCATTATACATCAAACATATATAATAATAACAAAAATTTGTGTTTAGAGTGCTTGAGGATATACACGTGGTCGTGGCAAAGTAATGTCATCACCACTCTCTACCTATTTGCATCTATGTGAGCTAGAAGCCATGGCATGTGTCATTGATCTCTCTTACTCTCTAAACTTATAATACCTCTAAATCTATGGGAACTCCTTGATGGACCTCTCATAATAATCAATATCATAAAGGCTATTGTTATACCTTACTAGAGATATAGTCTATGGTGGTCCCATCGCACTTACTGAAGGCTCGACCTGTACTGGTCCCTATGGTGGAGGAGTAGCTTGACTTGTTACTCTCAAACTATCCATCTCTACTATTAGTGTAGTAACTAAACCATATAATACCCTGACCTGGCCCTGTAATGTCACCACATATCCCTATAAAACCAATACATGTGCTTGAGTTGTATCTCGAGCCTACACTAACATATATTAGGCTTGTAATGCTACATCTTATGCCTATATCACTACATCCTAATTCTATATAGTTGCATATCTCTCTCTCTCTCTCTCATCACTCCCTATAAATTTGGTGGTGGCATCCTAACCTAAGCCATGTGATATAAAATTATCCATCCTGTAAGATATGTCACTATGCATCCAAGATCTACTACACCTAGCCCTATTGGTAGCTCATCAAAATCTGACCCATGTATCTCCTCATTTGGGGTGACATCCCTCCTCATATGCATTAACAAACTTGATAGATGATCCCATCGTATCAGCTCAATCCTCACCTGCATCCATACACACATAACTCAAATCACATACTTACTAGTATAACCTACCACCACCTTTTTCCCTTCTCTCTAGGAGAACCACATTTCTCTAAATCCCTCCACTAGGTTATGTAGGTAACACTCAATCGACATGGGGTCTTATAAGGTTAGCTTGGCCATATACCCACCCAAATATCTAACCTACTCTCCCCTCTCTACCCTAGGCTTCATTATCTCTCTCTCTACCCTAGGATTCACTACCTCTCTTTTCACCCTAGACCCAACTACCTATCACAACTCTAAGCCTCATGGATTCTATCCCTAACCCTTAACCCTATTCCCTATCTTTTAATCCTTAAGTCTCTTCACCTATCTCATCCTACCCTTTTTTACCCATTTCTTGTAACACACTTTTAACCATACCTTAGATCTTTTTGTTAAGGCTCTGAAAGAACTACATTGGCCTAAGGCCCTCCACCAATCTATGTAAGCAACACTCAATTGACATGAGGTATTTTAAGGCTAACGTGACCATTAGGCTAGTTTACTACTTCAATTAGGGATCAAAAATAACCTTTTCTCCTTTTTTTTGGTCCTTCATAGTCATCAACGCCAGTCTTATATACTGACATTAGTACTTGGTGTTGGCTGCCTTTGGTAGAAACCTACTGACATCAGTGTTATGTCAACTAATGCCAGTGGACCCCATTGATTTTGGTGACTGATTCATCCCTACAACTAAATGACCCATCCCCCAAAATTCAAATTTTCAACTAAAATCTACCCCAAATCTCTCCCAAATTACCCTAAACCTATACCACCCTATTTCTTACCCCTTTACTAACATTTTATTTCCCCCCAAATCTCAAATTAACTTACCAAAGCAAATTAACTAATTCATATTCAAAACCAAATCATAGAGACACTTACCTCATCTCTCCATCTCCTCTAGGCTAGCATCGATGGCTCTTATGGTGACACACCTCCCCCTAGGTTCCCTCCTAGATCTATAATCTCAATCAGAGTCAGAGCTCTATTTTTCTCTAATCAAATGTTGTAAATGTTTTTTGTGGCCATCAAACCTCCTTTTGTCAAGTTTGGTGAACCACAAATGCCATCATCCTTAACCCAATCTACCAATGTCAACACTTAAGCCCATCGATATCAGTAACTTTGCCCTAATCCACTAACATCAACACTATTTACTATTGACATCAATGATGTCACTAACATCAGTAATATTTAATTAATGTTTCCACCAACAACCCCAAACTTTTTAAACTCTACCCATAATTTTGGGCAATTTGGAGATCATGTATATCTCCATAACCATGGAAACCAACGTATAGATCACATATAACTCCCCAACCATAACAACCACCCTTGGAGATCACTTAAATATCTACCCATGATGACTTTTCTTGGAGATCATACATATCTCCTCACTCATTAACCCTTTTGCACCAACCTTGCATTGCTTGTCTTGACCACTTATGTTATTCTACTATAGTTGGTTATTATACACATGCATGTATATTAGGTGTTTTGGATGGAAACCAAGCTCATTTTTTAACCTATAACCTTTTATGTTTCCCAGGGTCACTTCTTACCTTGGATACTTGATAGACATAGACCATTAGAGCTACAACATTGATTGTTTTGACCTATTAGCTATCACTTACAAGATGTGCTTTGGATATTTATATCTGAGTCCTCCTCAACCTTACCTATTCTTGACTTTTTTGACTATATCTCATAGTAGTATATGCACATGAAGTGATACAAAGTTCTCCTCCACTCACCAAATTCACATCTTATCAAACTGATACTTGATTCTAGTTTCTCCTCCATTGATTCCCATTTTAAGGGGGATACCTCATCCAATACTTGAAGCATCTAACTCCTATTTTTGTCTAGAAACTTGTTATTGAAAATTAAAAAACAAAAATGGTAAAATGTAAACACCAAAATTACATCACACACATGTGCGTAACTCCCTATGTTAAAACTCCCCTTAAGCCCATTTTTCTAATAATAATAATTAGCCTCCTTAACCCATGCTTTTACCCCTCACACATTTAATTACTTTAAAATACTTAATTCAATTAATTAAAAACCCCTTATGCCACATTACCTGGCCACCTCATACTAAGATTGATTCTCACTTGATGAGTCACCTCAAGACTTAGTCTCATTATCTTAACCACCCAAGACTTATTCTCACCACAAAATTAAATTCTTAACCAACTACATCCTTAACCTCCCATTTTTACCATTTTGTAATGGGTGCCATACTTGGCATGAGGAGAAAAAAAATTGGCCAAGAATAGTAGTTTTACCTATTCTAAAGCAACCGATGTTGGTCAACCCCTAGCTGATGTCGATGGGATCACCAATGTTGGTTATATAAGCCAAACTCCAAATTGATGTTCAAGTCAGTAAAAATCAATAAAACTCATTCTTATTTGCATCCAAGCTTATGGCATTCTACTTTTATCATCTTGGCTTACTGTTATCTTGCATAAGTCAACCCAGATCAGGAATTAAGCTCTTGAGAACCAATAATACCCACTTATTTTATCCATTCAAGGCATCATTTTAGACTACTTAATAGGAGCCATCCATCTAACACTTATCATTTAGTCACCACTATAGCTAAGTACATCACTTATTCTATAGGTCTTTTAAGTATTTACTTTGTAATCACTTTATAGGCAAACTTTTGACTAGATCCATCCAAACCATACTCTCTCTCTCTCAAACAACTCTCCCCAACCTTTCAATCCTAATGAAAATAATTTCCCAAACCTGAAAAAGCCTTTTTCAAGCTCCTAGGTAATTATTTCCCCTACTAACCTTGATAACCTAACCAACATTGGTTAGCTTCCCCCATTGACCTCGGTAGCATAACCAATATCGATCACTTAATTACCAAACTCGATAGCATAATTGATGTCGATGACTATGAATTTATTAATCCTTCTAAGACCTACCTAAATAACTTCCAAAATATAAATAGAATATACCCCTTGCATTCTATTACTTTTTAGGAATCATTAAGCAATAAAGGGAGATACCCCTTGAGTTATAGAGAACTTGATAGGAAGCAAAGGGATCATATGACATAGCTTGTTGAGGTTGTGTTGGCATAACACAAGGATAATGAGTCATTGGCTAGGGGTGGAAAGAAAAGGGGCTTGTCCTATTAGGTTAGATACTATGCTTTGGTTGGATGTTTTTATTATAGGCTAGGTTATTGGCATGGTTAGAATATATGAAGGGTGAGTCATAACTTAGGTAATTATAGGTGTGAGAGTAGATGGAATAGGTACCACCAAATTATAAGATGGGGTGAGACTTGACTAAATTACTTATGGTTTTGAAAGTATGGAAGTCACATTGGGGTTTGGTGGGATTGGGTGGTTGGTGATGCTAAACTTTGAACATTATTTATGGTTAAGTTACCTATCAAAGTGGTGGTTTGAGTAACCATGGGTAAAATAGTGGAGATAGCTGAAACTAAAGTTATCTGTATTAGAGAGGTTGGCATTCCATATAGTGGGTCACCTAAAGAATTGTAGGTTTAGCTCATGGCAAGGTAATGCTAAAGGGCTACCATATTATGATCAATAATTTTAGAAAAATCTTAATCTTCTTTAGGTACAATAGGAATTTGGTTAGTGATGGGAGTAGGTTTTGTATCTAAATTATGCTCCATGACAAAATCAACAACAAGAGGGAAAGGTGGAAGTGGTTTTTAACTTATGTAATTGACAAGAATTTTGGCTTGGGCTCATGTCAATACCATGCAAGAAGAATTATAAATAGTCTTAATACTTTTTATTAGTGATAGAATAAGGAAAAACCAAGTTTGGGTGCAAGTAAGTTGGTTATTTTAGCTTGTTATTTTGAGCAAATTAAAATTACATAGTCAGCAACATCAGTCCCTTGATCGATGTCAGTAGTCAATGTTTTTTGATGTTGGTGGGATTAATCAATGTTGGTAGTCTATTGATATTAGTGTAATTAATTGATTCAGTCACTATGATATCTTGGGAGATGGGAAATCCAATGTTTTAGAAACCTAGAGGTAGAATCTAGGTAAAATAGAGGATGCAAGTTGTCTGTGTGAGAAGAAAGAAGATTGAAAAAACCTGATATAATAGGTTATACAAACTGAGTATTATAAATAGTGTTGATTTTTTGAATCAATAGAAAAATGTCCTTACTAACTCCAAAATATATAAGGTAATAAAAAAGAATAAAAAGAACATACATGCACTAATTATTAACTCCTAGAGATTAATTTTGATCTCATGTTGGTTTATGCCTTAATCAAAAAGTGAGAAGAGAATTTGGTTAGCGAAGGTAATAGAAAGTAATGTAGAGGTACTTTAAAGTTATTTTTAGTGCTCAAGAGAAAATCTATGTTAGACCAAGTATATGGCTTGTTATAGGATCTTGTTCCCCACACTTCATAGACCTGAAGCCAAACTAGGCTACTTAGCCGAAATATACCTTCTTTCAAGAGTTTATACTCCACCATAGAATGGAGTGGGTTTTCCCCTTGGTGGTGAAATCTAAGTAGAATAGCCCAGTAGGGTAAGGTGATCCACTAGGTGATAAAATATTGACGGGCCTTATCTCAGGTGAGTTTAGATGTTTGTTTTCATGAGTGTGATCTGGTTGTGTAACATAGGTGCACTACAATTATTTTTTAATGCTTGTAATTAACTAGGTGAGCTAATATGTAGTAAGCAAAAAATGAGGTGCAGTAAGTTTTAAACCTAAATCTAAAATGTTTAGATTTAAATGAAAATAATGATGAAATAGAAGTAGAAAATTAAATTCACTATCCTAATGTGCATGAAAGAAAGAAATAAAGAAGAGATTCTTTTAACTTGTAAGAAAAATGATTAATTGCTTTTAGAGGCAAAGAGAAAAGAAGAGTGACAAGGAAGAAGAAATTGTAGTTTATTGCCCTTAAATAGAAAATAAAATGTTGAATTTTTTACTTTGAGGGTGAAAAGAAAGATAAAGTGCAAGAAATGAAAGTTTCACTATAATGCACCTATATGAATGGTTAAAATAGGAAATGAACCCAAGCAAAACTCTAGGGTCCCATCGGGCGTGCCAAAAATGTTTCACTAAAATTGTGTCTATTTCAAGTCTAAAGAAAAATAGAAAATAAGGATAGGTATCAGTGATTAGAATGAACCTAGATTGGTTTGCACATTGTAACCTGATGTTGTGAGCACTCCTCTTTGGCTAGGAAGGACTACTTGCAAGTAAGAGAGCACTACCACAAAAAATTTGTCAGTAGATATATGAGTGGGCTGCCAAGCTACGTGCGTGTTCTATGAAGTGTCAAACTTCCTTAGAGATGATAGTCCACTTTTGAGAAATAAAAGAGTAATAAATAACAAAGAGAGAGGAAAAGAGTGAGTAAAAGAGAGATTATGTTACCATTATTTACAACCTTAGTGTAGTAGAGAGTAATAAAGTATAGGTGGTATATTCCATTTATATTTTTGAATTTATTTGGGTATATTTTAGAAATGTTAATGAAAATCCATAGTTGTCAACATTGGTTAGGCTATCGAGGTTGGTGAGAAAGTGTGACCAATATCGGTTGGGTGACCGATGTTGGTAGGGGAAATAATTTATTAGAATCTTGTAGAAGGCTTTTCTAGGTCAAAGAAATGGTTTTGGTTAGGTCTTGAAGGTTGGGGAGAGTTATGAGAGAGAGAGAGAGAGAGAGAGAGAGAGAGAGAGAGAGAGAGAGAGAGAGAGAGAGAGAGAGAGAGAGAGAGAGAGAGAGAGAGAGAGAGAGAATTATTTGGATGGATCTAGTCATAGGTTTGGTGTGTTAGAACAAGTGGAAATAAATGCAGAAGCTTTATAACTCCTTCACGAGGGTTCGATTAGGAATGTGTAACATAATAAACAATAGATATAAAGTGATTATAAAGTAATTTCTTAAAGACTTATAGAATACATGATGTACTTATATGAAGAGGTTCTTAAATGATAATTGATGAATAGATGTTTCCTATAAGTCTTGCCAAAACAATTCCTTGAATAGAGAAAATAAGCGTGTGCTATTAATTCTCAAGATCTTGGTTCCTAATCTAGATTGACTTTAGCAAGGTAATAGTAAGCCAAGATGTGTAAAGTTGGATACCAAAATCTTGTATATAATTAAAAATGAGTTTTATTGATTTTTACTACCCTGAACATTAGTTTGGATTTTTTATTAAGTAATCGA
Organism: Torreya grandis; assembly: GCA_037957365.1. NCBI lineage: Eukaryota > Viridiplantae > Streptophyta > Pinopsida > Cupressales > Taxaceae > Torreya > Torreya grandis. Next base: position 618,469 of record JARHVA010005897.1, read on the forward strand.
TGTTGATGATCCCGCTGACATCGACCATGGGTTGACTAACATAAGTAGCATGAGAATACGTAAAAGGACTATTTCTAGCCTATTTTCTATTTTTTCTTGTGGCAAGAGTGGTATTTGTTAGGAAATGGTAGAAATGGGAGGTTAGGAAGGATGTAGTTGGTTAGGAATTTATTTTTGGGGTGAGAACAAGTCATGGGTAGTTAGGATAAGGGGACTAAGTCTTGAGGTGACTCAAATGCTAAGAATTAGTCTTAGGATGAGGTGGCCAGGTAAGGTGGTATAAGTGGTTTTTAATTAACTTAATTAAATATTTTAAATTAATTAAATGTGTGAGGGGTGAAAACATGGGTTAGGGAGGCTAATTATTATTATTTTAAAGGTGCTCAAGGGGGGTTTCAACATAGGGAGTTACACATGTGTGTGACATATTTTTGGTGTCTATAGTTATCAATTATTCAACTTTATTCTTAAATTCATACTTTGTGACTTTTTCACTATCCATTTTCTATAAAAGAGAGTTAATTCTTGATTGAACATCATGTTTTAATCTCTATATTGTAGGATTACCTAGGTTCACTTTAGATATCTGGTAATTCCCCACCACTAGTTTTTTTTTGTTTGTGGTGGGAGGACTACAATTTCTACATATTTTTCCCATTTTGAATCATATAATATTATATATATCATCCTAGGAGAAGCCACTGATTTCTTTTATTCCTATGTAATGTCAAAATCTAGTGTTAGTAGGAGACACCATTTCTTTCCATTTTTTTCCCACTTATTACACTAGCTAACTTGTTGTGGCATCTTGTTATCCTAACACTATCAACTTGTAATCTATAGCTAGATTTTTTATATTGGTGGTTATTGTGATGAGTGCTATGTCTATCACTAATATGACTATTGAACCATATAACGATCTTTTGTAAATCTATTCCCCATCTATGGGTTGAGTAGGCATAACTTTATCAATGATTTCCTCTATCTACCTCATTTTTGGGGGTTTAGGTTATTGTGGAAATAAAATAAGTGGGTGTAGTCGAAATGGATGTGCCTACTAGGGATGTTGGAACTAGAATTGAAATAAGTGGAGGGGTAGGAATAGGGAGTTCAAAAAGGAGAACCTATGGGAGTGTAGAATCCAAAGCTATGAATGAATGAATCAAAGTGGTGGGGACACTCAGGATTGATGAAATGCAGAAAGTGATGAGAGATGAAAATGAAGTAGTAACTACCCCAGTATTGGGAATGGAAAGAGGGATTATAGTCAAGATGACTGGATTGATATCCATGTACTATTATGTGTTGTTAGTGGTTAATTGATTGGTGATGGTTATTAGGGATGAAATGAAAGAAATTTTGGAAGAGGGGAGTGAAATTGAATCCTAAGTGTCTAAATGTATTGATTATACTATTGACAGTGGAGTTACTAGCATAGGTGGTTGGTGGAAATGGAGGGGGTAATTGTTTGAAGTGATAGTGGAGTGGAGATATGAGGAGGAAGTATTATAGCTAGTGGAATGACAAAGATAAGAGGAGAAACTATTTGTGCTTTAGTTGTAACTATGTATTCAATTAAAATTAGTATTCACTGATCTATTACTACTCCTTAGCTACTATATTTAACTTTTTTAGCCTTTTGTTTCTATTTTCTCTTGTGTGATACCACTGGCCTATTTGTTTATTATGTTTGGGTTCCACTACTGGAACCTTCTATTGTTAGTGTCACACCCTTCTCTTTGACCTATTTCAATTTATCACTGATGCTCAAAGTTTCCTTAGTCACCTTAAACCCTTTGCTCTTTATCCAGTTGATTATCTTAGTTATTACAATTGTGGTCTTATCCATTAATAAGGACTCAAGAATGGACAACCTGACTGATGGAAGAGGTTGAGCAATGATCTTGTTATTATAGTAAATCTTGTCCACTAGAGATTCATCATCTATTAAGACCTCTAAGACTAGTGCCATGTTATAAGCTTTGATATTATTTAGGGTCATCCTAGAATAATATTTTAGCCTCACTTCCTCTTCATCTTATAGGTTTTCTTAGTAATCTTCATAATAGGGATTATTGGAAAATGTTTTGATTGCTAATATAATTGTAAATATGCCATTCACATCATAAAATAACCTCTCATCGAGAGCTCTTAAGGTCATCCAGAACATATTCTCATATGTACACTTGGATTAGGATAGGAAAGGGCATGTATACCTCCATATGATAATAGGGAAATGGATGCCTACCTTATGTTTTCTTGATAACAATTTGTGAGTCTCTAAGAATTGCCTCTCAAGTTTCATTAAAGATCATTTGTCACTTACATACCTTGGGAGGGTGTAATAATAACCACTAAATCCTCCTAGTCTGATGTATGAGTATAAGGGGCATTGAATGAAATATGATCCCTAATTTGTGATCTCAAAATTAGCAACATCAAGGAATCTTCTCTTTTATATCCCTTTATCAAATATGACTATGAAGAAGTATATGAATTCATCATTAACCCTTCTAAAATTTTGTCTAATTACTTTAAGGGTGAGTTTAGGGTAATAATTGAAGACCTTGTTGACTTGGTGAGTCATTGTGTTCAACCCAAGGAAATCCCTTCCCTTTGTTAGTATGTAGAATACATATGAAGTCATATATAACTTCCTTATATTTTGGACTTTCATCAATTATTTTTGGATGGAATCACTTATAAACTAGGACTAGTGGATGTACTACTTATTTTGGTGGATTACCCATATGTATTTGTACATCCAATCCTAAAATTTCTTTAGCATCTAGGTTCCCAGTAACTCTATGCAAGAGTATCACTATGTCACCCACTTCCTCCTTAAAGTCTATTCTTGTTAGGGTTTTGGGAATTCTTTTAGATGTAGGCCTATAGACTTTTATCCACTATTTATTAAGGACCCTTAGATATCTAATGTTATTATCTTCATAAAACTTCTTGGATGAGTTAGGAGATATATCAAGATAACTCTCATATTCTTGAATTAAGGAAACTAAGTTGATGAAGTTAGGGTCTAGGTTTATAATGCTTTCTCCCTTGTTAAATACTTCTCTCTTTGTTTCATCATAGTGATTCACCAACATAAGCACAAAATCAGAGCTCTACACTGATAAGGGGAAGGTTATTTCTTGGGGTAGTCCATAGTCATAAATTATTTGAATCCAACTTTTGAATTCAACATTTACCCTTGTCCAAAAGTCACCTAGGTTTATGTGACCTAGGTCAATCTCTATGATTTCATTAGTGTTAGATTCTAAGATGAGTGTGACACCTAGTACCTTAAATTTGAACTTAATTTCTTTTCCAAACACAGGTCTTTGGAAAATGATGTAAGAAAGCCAACTATAAAGCCAATGGGTTTTGGAGTTACAAATGCAAGTAAAATGTCTATTGAATTTCGGAGTTACTTTTGTAAGAAATTTTTTGATGGGTTTTAGACTTACAAATAGCACTTTCAAAGTCTGAAAAAATTCTAATGGGTTTTAGGATTGCAATTATAGGTGAAATATTTGATGGGGATTTGGAGTTACAAATATAATAGGATTTTTTGTGGAGTTGTAGGGTTACTTTTTTAGGTGAAACCTCTATGGATTTTGGAGTTACTATGATGGGTCAAAACTCTATAATTCTATGAAGTGGATCCTAAAGAGAATATTATTCTATATTTTTAAACCTTAGGTTTCTTAGAAGCTAAAAAATGTTTAAAAAGGCTTGACAATAATTTAGTAAAAAAAATAATCTTAACACAACACAAGAAAGCTAAGGAAGAAATATATAGATGCCAAGAAAAGGAAAATACCCTAGATTCACTACAAGAGAGGAAAAAATACGTGAAATAGATATATGCCTAACTTGATAGAGAAAATGGTAATTAGAAAATATAGGAAGAAAAAGGAATAATGTATAGAGTGTGATCATGGTTTGAGGTTAAATTGATGAGGTGTGGCATTACTTGACATTATGGCTTGGCCATTTGGTGCAGATCTCTAATTTCACAATTTTAAATTTGAATAATGACTTGTAAAAAACCCTAATTTTATTAATATAATTCTACATTTAATGCCCTTAGGTCGATGGTTGGGAGAAATGATGGGTGTTTTGGAGTTGTGGAGAATCTTCACAAGTTTTTAAAATTTCATATTACACTCTGAGCTCTACTTTCCATCAAGTGGCTTGGTGCATTAGAAATGGGAAAGTGAAACTTGAGGTGAAATATTCAAATTTTCAAATTACAAATTGTAGCTACAGTTCTAGTTTCCAAAGGAAGGATAGTCAATGGGAAGTGGGACTTGAATGGCAATTTAAAACTTTACAAGTTGAAAATTATAACCAGATTTTCGGTTTTTGGAGGAAGTTGGATGCACTGGAAGTGAAGGTTTGATTAAAATTTTCAAGATTGCAAGTTTCAAATTGTAACTAAATCTTTGATTTCTATGGGGAATGTGTTTGGTAAAAAGTCAGACTCCATTGGTAGTTTACAACTTTGTAAGTTGAAAATAACAAGGGGAGTTATAGTTTGTGTTGGTAATGGGGTGTATGGGAAGTAGAGGTTGGGATGCAATTTACAAGTTTTCAAGTTGAAAATTGCATCCAAATCTCTAATTTTTGTTGGGTATGTGCAAAGCAAGAAGTGAAGGTTGGGATGTAATTTTCAAGTTTGCAAGTTGAAAATTACACATAAATCTCTTATTTTTTTGGGATTATAAAAAAGAGGATCTAATTAATTTTAAGGCATTTTTCCAAAAGTAAGTTAATGGGTCTCCCTTAGGGTATTATATGTTTTTACATTTTTAGGACAAAAATATCAATAATAATTACAAAAAGCCAACCACTGTTGGTACAATACACAACCACTACTATCAATCCATAATATATAGGTAGTTATAATTATTTATGATAATATTTCCAATAATAAATATAAAATAATATAATGTACATAAATAAGATACATGGATCCTTGAAGCGCAGGTTCCCTAGACTCTCTAATATCTATGGCAATCTCAGTGTCATCTCAATAGTAGTACTATTATGGGGAGGGAGAGCATAATCAGAGAAATTTTCCACACCCACCACATACCAATGATCCCCTACACTAATCCCATTAATTAATGGCCCTCCCTTCATGGATGAGTATATAGTGATGGTGTGAGAATCCAGAGATATAAATAAGTACATGTATGCTATACAATTTCTAAAATTAAACATGCAATGTATAATAGAAAATCCATTATATTCTAAGATATCACATAATCATGTAAATCATACTCATGAAATGATAATTTCTCACTAAACATACTTAGGCCAATGTCTTAAGAATAATTAATAATATTGATCTATAGATCAATTAAATTCATACACCACTTGATCAAATTGCCTTCCTCTGAAATTGTGATGTTAGTAATCTAGTGATGTCCATCTTACTCCTTACTTAGTATCAACAAAGTGAGATTAGTTAAACATAATTTTACCACAAAACTCATAAAATTTACATCCTACTGGTAATCATATCACATAACATGCTAAACATAGGAGTAATCAAAGCATCCATTTATTCCATCAAATGTATGAATGAATATTACATTATTATATATCCCATACTAGAAATAATGACAACAATTTATACCATCTAGGTAAATTACACATTTAACTATAGATTTTGAATACCATAATTAATTTCCAAACATAATATACCCTATGATAAGCTTCCCATATTGTCATACTTTATTGTTTCAAGATTATCTACTAATTTTCCATAATTTCTCATAATATAGTAGTCTTAAATAGATGAAAACATCAGCCTCTATTCAAGTAACTATATTAATAAAGCAAGTCTTAGTTCACATGACATAAAATATTCCATTTTAGCATTCACTATACTCTCAATAGTTGTATGCACGTAGAAACAAGATACCATTTTAATTTGAATATATAATATATTTTGAACCACCTATTAAACTATAATCAGTAGTAAACACCTCCATACACATGTATCTACTATTCATAGAAATAATTAACATGCATACATTTAGTTTGTCAAACTTATGAATGTATTTAATCATATCGATTATAGTTTATACCACTTGGGTATGCATTAATTTAGACTATAGTTATAACTAAAATATTCTCTATGATGTCCCATAATATCATAGTTTATTGCACATGAGCATACTACTCAATTATGAAATACTAGTCATATAACTCCAAGAATGAAATGACCAATATTCATAAATAGTAACCAAACAACTACAGACTATACCACCTAGGTATACCCTACATTCAAATTACATACAAGAATTCAAACAAACACACTTATAGTCACACATCACAATGCACTATTATTTGTTAAATATGTCTAAACACCTAGACATGATATACTCACAATATGTACTCCACATAAGTATTCATTATTGTATGTAAATATATTTCAACAACTCAATCATGTTAATCTCAAGATATAAATTATCCATAACTAAGTTATTCCATAATAGTTTTACTTTAACAATGTAATTCCTTTTTTAGGCAACTATTTGTACATAGTTATAGCTTTGGTCCCACAGACACCTTGTGACTTATTTCAATCATATATGTAATTGTAGGTATAATCCTTATATATAAGTACTTATACATGCACCATATGTAAGTACTCAAATGATATGAAAATACTATACCAATTTTCATTTATATTTTTAATCAAGAACTCCCTATAGTAATTTATAACTCTAACTAAGGATCTCAAATTACATGGCTTATCCCAAGATAATGAAGACCTATGTTAAGATATTAATATGCATCTATCTTTAAATGCTAGGTTAGGATCCTAGAACTTAATTGAAATATTTTCTTAACTCATGGTTCCCATGACCCATTCTTATATGTTATACTCACCCAATACTCATAGATTATTCAAGTATAAATGTTGCCTATAAAATTAAATATATTCAACAATATACATACAAATTGGTTTAAAGTTGTCAATATCTCATAATATCAATTATACATTGAATGAATATGGTTTCTATTGACAATCTATGTCAAATCATATGAGCAAGATACTCTATGTTATAGTTTATATATACATGATACATAAATATATATTATAAATAGTTTTATCACCCATAGAACTATAGTATAAGTTAATAAGCATAATTATTCATAGGTTATTTTTAAACACATTACAAGTGATCCCAAACATATCATAAGCCATCAAAATTTAATAAAAGACTACATTGAGTTATTTATACTCCATATACCTTAGCAAATACTATTTTTAGTATTCTGACAAGTTATAATTACCATCTTTTATATTCGAAAAATATTTTCTAACAACTTATTATTAAAGTAAATCAACTATTAGTTTTAATAAAGGAATATTAATAAACAACCATCTACTCAAGTTGAGGCTATGAATATCTTCCCCTAATTAGATTTGTCATTTGGCTATGTCTACCTCTTTTGAGGTTTTTATATCTAGTTAAGACTATTAATCTTCATCTTTTTCATAAGATAAATTATGTTGATAATTATTCATAGCCCCATTCATATTTTAATAAGTACTCATGTCCTAGTTCATACACATCCCATAGTGTATTTATGAAATTAGTTCAATTCTATAGGTTTAATATTATATGAATTGTTACTTAGACCAATTAATTGATTAAGACACCCTAATGACAGGTAGAAGGCAATATTAGTATTTTATTTACATACCTAGTTGGTGGATCACCACCCTCCCATAATAACATGGTATTATATGAGACAACTTTTTTTTATAAAACTAGAATTTAATGCATAGCTCCTATGACAAATCACTACATAATGGAGAGATAAATTACACTTTTGCATTCCTTTTACTATTATTTTTTACTCAGATTTCAATTCTAAGATGATTCATAACAAATGAATTACTTGTGTTTCAAATCACCATAGGAGACTTATTCTCTATAGGTGGTCGATGCCTGATGTGAAGTTTGGAAACTCTATGCAAATAATATTTAAATCACTGTACTGATTTATATTATAATATACTATATGTGCTTATGATATCTAAATCACTATATAATATTTAGATCAAAATTTAAATTACTGAGTATACTAAGAACAAATCACCCTACTATAAAGCTAATATAAATAATTGTTTTATCATTCAAATATCATTGATATAATAGATCACCCTATTCTAATGTTTTCAGTTCACCAACTATCAACTATTTCATGTGAATTTTGGGGAAGATCATGGATTTCACATGTAACATCCCATAAATTTATTATGCCATAAACAAAATAAATTGACTATGTCATTAATAGAATAAATTGACTATGCCATGAATTGATTATCTTTATAGATACTATGTATTTTATGTCAAGGCTTTGAATATGATAAATATCACAATAGATAAATAAATGGATATATAACAATTTATGTGCCTTCTAATAGTAAATATGGTAAACAATATGTATGAGTCATCATAATCCTAATAATAAAATCGTATACAGTAAATTAATTACCCTAATATATGATTCACCATACTATTAGGCTAAAGAATGAATTTTGTGTTTAATATGCAGTCCCTTCAAATCCATATGCAACCATTATTGAATTATCAATCTATATTTAATGTGTAAACCAATATTTGAAAGGTACATAGTCTAAACATAGAGATTACTAAAAATCCAAGTTCAAAAATAACATAATTTTAAGGCTTTTCCTACATGGAATTTCCTCTATTAGATTGTGTCCTTTCCTTCTCCTTCTCCTCTATGCACTATGCCATCCTATGTCTATGCTACACTTTCTTCTTATTTTTTCACTCTTTTATCTCTTTTCTACTATACTCTGATGCTTCTTCTTCTTTGCTTATTTACCTTGCCCTTTATACTTATTCCCTTTTTAATATAAAAGGGCATCACTTTTTTTATTCATTAAAAATAATAACATTCCATTAACATTATTTCTTTTTTTGTTTTATCTCTTCTTTCATAAATCATTATATTTAATCAAAATTTTCCCTTTTTTATTTATTTTTCTTTAAAATGGATTTCCTTATCTTTTTCCTATTTTTCCTCATATTCTACTCATTTACTTGAATTTAAATAATTAATAAATTCATTGATTAGATTATCACCAAGTAATTATCAAAATGGTTTAATGATAAATTAACAAATCACTAAATCCAAATTTAATAAAATTAAAAAAATACCATGCAAGATGATATCCAAATAACTATTTTCACTATTCTAGAAAAGCATAAGAAAATAATTATTTAATGCAAGTAGAAATAATCACATGTGTAAACCATTTATTATGCATTCTAACATGTGCTAGCTACTATGGTGTGTGAAGGGTTCAAGCCAATTTCTCTATCATCCTCTGACATCTCCATCTACATCACCCTCTCTGATGATGCTCTCCCTCCATCACACTCTAAGGGATGAGTTCTCCTGCATCAACCTCACAATAAGTAGATATTTAGACCATATCAACATGATATTCATACATCATAAAATATATCTCAAATAATGAATCAACATTTTTTTTAATGTAAACATTTACACTATAGCTAATTAATTGCAATGTAAACATGTAAACATGCAACCTAAGCAATATCCTACTATCCCATAACAACATATATCTCATAGGTTACCTAAAAATAACCAAATCCAAATTTATCAATTATAGATATTCATAGATAATATACTAATTTTTCTTGGTAAGGAATTGGGATGTAACAAATATAGATTAGTTTATCACCCTTATGCTCAAACCATTTATATATTCTTAATCCTATACACACATTTTCAAATTTAGGGTTGAACATACACTGAACCCAACATCTTTGTCTCTTTATGCAACTCCTAGTGGTTTCTAGTGTTTTATGATATTTTTTATTTCTAATTTATTGATTTATTTATAAAAATTATGTTTTTTTCAAAATAAAAATTAATACATTAACACAATGGATTTCTCCCTAGATTTTGTGTTTATATCTTACATAGTCCTCACTTTAGTATTTAGAACATTTAAAATGGATAAAAATGATTTGATTCCTCTTCATAACCATAAGAAGGGTAATAGTTACAATCCCTCTAATTATGCCCATGGTATGACCCTTTTAAGGGATAATATGACCCACTATATTATTTCAAATAATGGTAATAAATGTGTCCTTCTTTATGCCCCTTCTACATCTCCTATAAATGATGTGTGTATCCATGTTTAATCTGAAGTACCCAAGGATTGCTCTTATGATTTCCTAAAATGTCAAAACATAATTATGAGGAAGTTAATATTAGTTTTACAAAATTTAAACTAATACTTTATCTCAAATCATGCATCACTACAAAATCAACATTTATATATACAAAAGTCAAAATATGATAGTAATATGCATATATTTTTATCTTATACTAATGTTTTTCCCAATAAAATATCATTTTAAAATTAATAATCCAGATAAAATCTATTTAGATTGACCAATTTAAATAATATGAAAAAGGCTAATATAAGTCAAAACTAGAATATAAGGGTATTTCTTAAACACAACATGATCACATTACCTCCTTTACAGTCTATAATCTGAACAAAATATTATTATAAATATAATAGAATGCATGGGTGGTATGCAAACCATTGTTGGGATCTAAATAATAATATACAATGCATAATTGATATTGGTGATCCAAAAATAAATATATATCACATTTTATTTTGAGTATTCCAAAATATTTAAAAAATCTAAAAATTCTAATATTCTAAAAAATCAAATATTCAAAAAAAAAAAAAAAAAAAACATGAAAATAATTCAAAAATACAAAACTATTTAGCATTACCATATTTCATTACCTTCTCAACATTTATGTTTAATTTATTTTAATAGATATCATATCATTTCATTTATATATACACATATATTTCAAGAGTATTTGAGTTTGATACATGCATACCTAGACACATGATCTATGTAATATCCCTTCGGATATCAAAACAAAAGCTCTAAATTGCTTATCTGAATTTTTGCAAAATATCTTCGAATAGATAAATAAATCACAGTATAAACTCTTATTTATTTGCTCATAAGCTTACAATAGAGGTCCTCTATCAAGTATACAAAGAATATTGAAAGTACGGCCTTAATAGCCTGAATATTCTACAAATTGGAAAATAAATCTAAATCTGGTACATCTCAGCCTACTATGTAAAAAACACAGTCACCGACGTCAGTTATACTGCCATCATCGGTCGATCTATAGTCGTTAACTCTCTAACATGTTAAGGTGTGGAGCTAAAAGCTTCAATTATTTGCAGACACAAGAGAAAGGATGCTGAACAACCAGAGCCATCAGCATCGGCAGTATGACCGACATCGGTTAGATGCAGTGGAGAAGGAGACTGGCAACGGTAGGGAGTCGGCTGACATCGGCAGCACCAGACAAGCAGGGACTGACGTCGGTCACCTGTGTGGTCCAGAACTGTTCGTTGCACGAACAGTTAGTTAGTTGAACTGAGTGTTTACATGCTAAGGGGCTAATTTAAGTCACGGGATATGTGTCTAATTTCATTAGTTAGAGTTCTATTTTTGTAAGCATGGGATCCTATTTAAAGACCCATAAGGCATGTATTGCATATATATTCTAAGGCAAGTAAGAGCATTGAAGCAAGCAAGGTCAAGGAGATCTACAGGTGTAAGGTCAAGGAGATCAGCTGAAGCATTCAAGGAGGGATAACAACTCAGGCTTTAGAGTTGTTGTGTTGAGCAAGAGAGAGAGGGAAGAAGGTCTTGAGCTGTGGCAAACCTTTGAGGTGGAGGAAGAAGTGGCATTTTCCTTATTGTATTTTCTTCTAGTAGTATTTAATACAAGAGTGTGTATTGTCTCTCAAATTTTTTGCTATCTCAAGTTTCTAGCTACTTTATCATTCTGGTATAATTCCATGTTTAATTGCATATAAGAAAGTAATCAATTTTGCTCTAATTGGTAGAGCTAGAGAACCCCTGACAAGTAGTATCAGAGCTACAGTTTGCAGGAAGCAGGGTATTGTTTTTTATTACAGGTCATTCACAGGGTTTTCTGATTGAGTGGGAGTTCAGCAATGGTAGAAGAAAGTAGACTACAAATGGAGAAGTTTAAGGGCAAGAATTATCAACATTGGAGGATGCAGATTGAGGACTATCTATATCAGAAGGATCTTTACTTACCGTTGGGTGGGGTTGCATGCAAACCCACAGATATGAAGGATGAAGAATGGAACGTTCTTGATCGAAAGGCTCTAGGTTCCACAAGGTTGAGCCTTGCATCGTCTATGATTTCCAACTTATCATAGTGTAAGACAACGGAAGAGTTGATAAAGTCCTTGGCGAATTTATACGAAAAGCCCTCGGCTTCTAATATGCAGGAAGGTGGATCAGTTCATACTCATCTCAGTGATTTCCATGGTTTGGTAAACCAACTAGCTTCAGTCAATATTGTTTTTGATGATGAGGTAAAGGCTCTCTTGATTTTATGTTCTTTGCCTGAAAGTTGGGATGGTATGGTTATGGCAGTAAGTAATTCTGCATCTGCTTCTAAAATCTTAAAAGTTGATGATGTTTTGAGTGTGATCTTGAATGAAGAAATACATAGGAGAAGCACAGGTGAATCATCAGGGAATGCTCTAAATGTAGAAAGCAGGGAAAGGCAAAGGGAGAAGGTTGAGATCTGAGTCCAAAGGTATTACCTACTGGTTTTGTGGAATGAAAGGACATACAAAGGAGTGTTGGTTGAGAGATAAAGAGAATCAACATGCAGGTATGGAAGAAGTAAAGGATGCAAATATTGTGATGCAGGATGCTCTCATACTTTCTTCAGATAGTCAGGTAGGATCATGGATTTTAGATTTTGGTTCATCTTTTCATCCATCCCTAAACAGAGATTTGTTCTATGAGTATGAACAGGGAGACTTTGGAGTGCTCTATTTAGGGGATGGTACGCCTTGCCAGATAGTTAGCAAAGGGAAAGTGCAGCTGAGATTGCAGATTGACACCACTTGGGTGTTGAAAGAGGTCATGCATGTTCCAATTCTGAAGCAGAGTCTGATTTCTGTAGGAAGGTTGGGAGATGAGGGATGCACAATAACCCTCATAGTGGATTCTTAGAAGGTTACCAAGGGAGCACTTGTTCTAGCAAGAGGTAAGAAAGTAGATACTCTTTATCTATCTACTTGTATTATTGATTCTAGTTTTGGTGTAGATTCGAAGATGTGGCCTAATAGGCTTGGTCACAAGAACAAGAAGGGAATGGAAGTTCTTGATTGAAAAGGTATGTGTTCAAATTTGGAAAGCACAGATACAGTTGATTGCAAAAAGAGGAAATTTGATGCTTTTGATAAGAACAAAGAAGCCTTGGTGTTTATGGAGGAGATGAAGGACAGAGATCAGTCACAGGGGCTGAATAAATTTGAGCAGGGTAGCATGGACAGAGGTTTGATCCAAGAAGATCTCGTGGATGAAAATTTCATCACTTACAGGAACACATAGACACTGATGTCGATAGCTTGGCACCGATGTCAGTCATCCAGATATTGACATCTGTCATGTGCAGACCAGTAGGGTCAGTAGGTTGGACTGGAGAAGTCTAATGTTGGTCATAAGGACTGACGTCGGTAGGAGGGACACCGGAGTCAGCCAGGGAAATGACGTCGGCAGTCAGAATTAGTGCAGGGAACCGACATCGGTCGAGAGCAGACTGGGAGATGGCCTAGATCGGTCACTGGAACGGATGTTGGGTGAATTAATAAGTCTCAAACACCCATGTGGAGGTCAGGAAAGGTATGTGAACCTCATATTCATTGTTCACCTTCTTTATATTGCTTACTGATAGTCATGAACTAGGAAGATAGAAGAAGCAATGCAGCTAGTATCTAGAAACAGTGGGAGCTTGGCATGGATGAGGAGTGTGAGTCTTTAGAGAACCAAACAGGTATTTGTTGGTAGTGTTGTCAGCTAGAAGAAAGCACTGGATAGAGGGATGGATTCCCATTTTAGAGAAGAGAGTGGATGGACACATGAGATAGAAGGCTATGGTATATGGTCTTGATTATGCTGTAGAACAATGGAGGTTTGACCATTGTATTTTATCTTTACCAGGTTGGATAGTATTAGCTACATTATCCTGTTACTGTATTGTGTTACTTGTTGTAGGGTTTCATATACAGGGAGTTTTTTGAGCTAAGGGTAGAGTTGGTTCAGAAGTATGTCATGGAGAATTTGGGAGCAGCAAAATTCTTGTGGCATAAGAGACAGGTATAGCATCACAGGTTTGCGTGGTGGTTGGTCTTTAAGAGTGACGTTGAAGAGGGATACAGAGACTAAAGAAAAAAATAGATGGTGTACAGGTACAAGTACAAGTTGTAGCTGTTTATCTCCAAGTGGGAGATTGTTAAGGTGTGGAGCTAAAAGCTTCAATTGTTTGCAGACACAAGAGAAAGGATGCTAAACAACCAGAGCCACCAGCGTCGGCAGTATGACCGATGCCGGTTAGATGCAGTGGAGAAGGAGACTAGTGATGGCAGGGAGTCAGCCGACGTCGGTAGCACTAGACAAGCAGGGACTGGCGTCAGTCACCTGTGCGATCCAGAACTGTTTGTTGCACAAACAGTTAGTTAGTTGAACTGAGTGTTTGCATGCTAAGGGGATAATTTAAGTCACAGGTTGTGTGTCTAATTTTAGTAGTTAGAGTTCTATTTTTCTAAGCATGGGATCCTATTTAAAGACCCATAAGGCATGTATTGCATATATATTCTAAGGCAAGTAAGAGCATTAAAGCAAGCAAGGTCAAGGAGATCTACAGGTGTAAGGTCAAGGAGATCCACTGAAGCATTCAAGGAGGGATAGCAACTCAGGCTTTAGAGTTGTTGTGTTGAGCAAGAGAGGGAAGAAGGTCTTGAGGTGTGGCAAGCCTTTGAGGTGGAGGAAGAAGTGGCATCTTCCTTATTGTATTTTCTTCTAGTAGTATTTAATACAAGAGTGTGTATTGTCTCTCAAATTCTTTGTTGTCTCAAGTTTCTAGCTACTTTATCATTCTGGTATAATTCCATGTTTAATTGCATATAAGAAAGTAATCAATTTTCTTCTAATTTGTAGAGCTAGAGATCCCCTGACACGACGTCTATGATATGTCAACCGATGTCAGTCTCTATAGGTCTCTGTTTGCCGATGTCGGTGCATGAACTTTCTATTGATGTGTATGGATTTTCACGGATTTGTATAGAATTCATACAGCCACTGATATAGCACAACCTATATGCTTGATCCTGATCTATATAATTATGGGCTAATACAGAAGATCTATATCTAGATAATTCTTGAATCAAAACCCAAAAATAATGAAATACCTGTAAACCCTTGTGATAGCTTCTGTGTGAGGTTATCTCTCAAACTTGTAAATACCTGTGATAACTTCTGTATGAAGTTATCTCTCTATTTGGCAATAGATCAGCTGATCTCTCACAACCTCTGAATCCCACACAATGAAGAGTTGATGTTCTTCAATGCAAATGGAATCCTGGAACCCTTGGCTCAGTCTTCACAAAAGAATTTCCTAACAAGAATCAATATCAATAATAATCATGAATACAAACTCTCTCCCATGAGAGATTCTTATACCCTTACAAAGGTGTGCTTGCTAAAATTAGATTCCCTTAAATTAGACTTAGGGCTTCCTTAAATTAGAACTAGGGTCTTAAAATTAGACCAATTCTTAAATTAGAATTAGGATCTTAAAATTAGACCCAATAATTAATAATTAGTAATTAATTAATAATTAATAATTAATAATTAATAATTAATTAAAATTAGACCAAATAATTAATATTTGATTAAATCAATCAAATATTAATATCTCCCTTAATTCATGTCTGAAAGAGCCCGAACGAAATCCAAGCCCATCTCCATCAAGACCCTCTATCCATCCCATCAGCCTACAAGGGTCGCATAATAGGCTAATCATCCACTCGGAAAGATGTCAACTAGAAGGGGACATGACAGTCTGCCGCTCTTGAAATTGCTTGTCCCCAAGCAATCTCAACTCTAGATGCTGTAGAATATCCTCGCTTTCCCATGTCGAATCCTCAACTGGCAAATCTTTCCACTTTACCAAATATTGCCTGATAGTCCTCCTATGCAACTGTCTCTCTCTAGATTTGAAAATGGACTCAGGTACTAAAATCAACTTTCCCTCATCATCTAAGGGAGGTAAAACTGTAGAAGGTATCACACAGTGTCCTAACGCCTTTTTGAGGCGTGATACATGAAAGACATTGTGTACCTTGCTCTCTGTCGGAAGCTCTAGCTCATAAGCCATCTCTCCAACACGTCTCAGGATCCTAAAAAGACTGTAGTAACATGGCCTAAGCTTCTCTACCCCACTCTTCTTAAGAGTAGACTGACGGTAAGGCTATAGCATAAGATAGACCATGTCACCCACCTCAAAAGATCTCTCGGTCCTCCACTGATCTGGATACTGCTTCTACTAATTTTGCACCTTAGCAATATTCTCCTTGAGAGTCCTCATAGTATCCTGACTCTCCTACAATAGGTCCATAGCACTCATCACTCTACTATTGCTTAGTAGAAAATCTAGAAAACTCGGTGCCTCATACCCGTACAATGCCATAAAAGGAGACATCTGAATGGTCATGTGGAAAGTCGTGTTATAGGAATACTCACACAAATGAATCCACTTGACCCAAGATTTTTGCTGCCCTGCAATGTAGTTCCTGAGGTAGCCCTCCACCCATTTGTTCACTATCTCCATCTATCCATCAGTCTGTAGGTGGTAGCTAGTGCTAGGTGTAAGCTCGGTCCCACAGAGTCGGAACACCTCCTGCCAGAAGTGACTCAGGAACCGACTATCCCTGTCACTCACTATGCTCTGAGGTAATCCATGCAGTCAGAATACCTCTCAAAAGAAAACCTCTACTACCTGTGTAGCTGTATGTGTGGTGGTAATTAGGAAGAAGTGGGCATACTTCGTTAACTGATCCACAACTACATATATGCAATCTCATCCTTGGGCTTTAGGCAAGCCCGTAATGAAATCCATCGACAAACACTCCCACTTCCTATCAAGAATTGGAAGTGGCCGCAACAATCCTACTGGGTACGTGTTCTCCTGCTTGTTCTGCTGACAAATAGGGCACTCACGCACATACCGAAGAACATCTACTTTGAGGCCTTTCCATGTGAATCTCTCCCTAATCTATCTATAAGTCTTAAATTATCTGGGATGTCCTAAAGTAGGTATATCATGAAAATCTCGCATGATAATGTTCTTCGTCGATGATCTTGGGATCAAATAAACCATGTTCTTGTAAATGATCAAGTCATTCACAAGAGTATATCTGGTGTCAACCATCGATCCCTCAATAATGCTAGATGCCCATGTATCCTTGGCATATTCTGTCACAATCATATGTCGCCAATCCTCTGTAATGTGGACCATGGTACTCAAATACGACCTGCGTGAAAGAGCATCAGCCACAACATTCTGAGTGCCCTTGATGAAAGAGATTTCAAAGTCATATGCCTGTATTTTACTCACCCACTTCTGC
Source organism: Torreya grandis (assembly GCA_037957365.1). Taxonomy (NCBI): domain Eukaryota; kingdom Viridiplantae; phylum Streptophyta; class Pinopsida; order Cupressales; family Taxaceae; genus Torreya; species Torreya grandis. The sequence goes on from JARHVA010005897.1 coordinate 636,071, forward strand.
TAATGATCATTGAGGTCTCGCTGCCCCAAGAAATGTCTCAAACTATTGTGGTCCGTTTTGATGCAAAATTTGCTGCCCACTAGATATTGCCTAAATTTTGCCAAGGCATGCATGATAGCAAGCATCTCCTTATCATATATGCTATACAATCTCTCTGGTCCCCTGAGATTACGGCTCTCATATACTATGGGGTGCTTGTCCTGCATAAGCACCGCTCCAATGCCCTCGCCTGAAGCATCACACTAAGGCTCGAACGGATTCAAAAAATTAGGTAGTGCCAAAACTGGGCACATAGTCATCAACTCCTTAAACCTTTCAAAACACTCCTATGCTTCAGGTGTCTAACAAAAAGCACCCTTTTTAGTCAAATCTATCATAGGAGCTACATGTCATGAATAACCATTCATGAACCTCTGATAAAATCCACACAAAGCTAGAAATCCCCTTAGCTGTGTTAGGTTTGCTGGAATAGGCCAGTCTATGATAGCATGGATCTTCTTAGGATCCATCCGCACTCCCCCTGCATTGATAATATGACCCAAGTATAACAATTTGGTTATCCCCAAATCACATTTGGACTACTTTGTGTACAAGGATTCCCTCTCCAAGATGCTGAGTACAGTCTCCAGATGAGCCAAATGCTCCTACCAAGTTCTACTGTATACAAGAATGTCATAAAAAAACAAGTACAAACCTCCTCAGTAGTGAATGGAAGACTCTATTCATGGTGGACTGAAATGTTGCTGGTGCATTAGTGAGCCTGAATGGCATCACTATAAACTCATAGTGTCCATAATGGCAACGGAAAGCTATCTTCTCCATGTCCTGCTCACGAACCCTGATCTGATCATAGCCTGACCTTAAGTCTATCTTCGTGAAGTTATGTGAACCATGGAGCTCATCAATAAGCTCGTCAATACGAGGTATAGGATACATGTTCTTAATGGTTCTCTTATTCAAGGCTTTGTAATCAATGCACATGCGTAGGGTGCCATCCTTCTTCTTCACTAGAACAACTGAAGAAGCAAATGGTGATTTGCTAGGTCGAATGTGACCCATAGCCAGTAATTCCTTAATTGTTTTTTTGATCTCATCCTTCAACTGCTTAGGATGTCGATAAGAAGTAATCATAATGGGCTTAGCCCCCTCCTCAAGCTCAATAATGTGCTCAATGCCCCTGTTTAGAGGTCTCCCTGGTGGAATGTCACTAAATACCTTATCATGCTTGACTCTCAATTGTTGAATGTCAGGATGATACTCAGTCTTTTGCTATCCCTCTTGCATTGGTGCCAATGTGCACTCAACAGCCCACACTACCATGTCATGTTGCATGAGCCTCTCCATCCGATGTAAATAAATAGTTTTGATGTTGCCGTCCAATATTGCTTTAAGAATGTGAGTCTTCCCATCTACATCAAAACAGATCTCCATATCCTTAAGACTAAGAGTGACTACCTCAAGGGAATGAAGCTACTTCATGCCCAAAACTAAATCTATATCCCCCATGTTGACCACATAATAATCAGCCTTAAACTCATAGTTGTTCAAGCGCAATGGGAGATATCTGATCATTCGCTCACACCTGAGGGTGTAACCATCAGCTACCTTAACTCTAATGCCCTCAAACTCTTCTGTGGTGAGTCCACGCTTCTCCACAAATCTAGTATCAATAAAATTATGTGTGGCTCCCCTATCAAGAAGGGTAATGACCCTCTGTCCTGCCAAAACTCCCTAGAGTCTGAATGATCCCTCGTGCTGGATGCTACATAGACGTGCCTCCTAAATCTGGAGCTTTGACTCTGCCTCTACCCTAGGCTCTGAAGCCTCAACCTCTGGCTCCTCAGAATAATCGTGATGTTCAGAATCTTTTGATTCCTCATCGTCATAATAGGCCCACATCGCCCAATTTGCTTTGCCCTTAGGTCTCAAAGGACAATCATGATTAGCATCATATGAACCTTTATAGTAGAAACAAAGCTTCTTCCTGCATAGATCATTAAGAGCCTCTCTATCCAAAGGTGGTGCTGTTGGATTGGCCTTTGAATCATTCTTAACACCTAATTTATCTATGTTGAAACCTGGTCTTTCTCTATTCCTGTTGAATCCCTTATTGTCCCTAGATGAAGAAGTACCTCTGGAGTTAGATCTACTAGATGGGGCTGCCATCTCCATACTATGCGCCTTCTTCATAGCTTCCTGTAAGGAAGGAGGATCAAAGCCTTTGATCCAACCTCTCAATGGTTCTATCAATCCCTCCATGAAGAGTACTATAAGTCGCATGTCTAAAATGTCAAGAACCATAACTGATAACTTCTGGAAGTCACCAATATAAGACTCTAGACTGCCACTTTGGCATAATTATGCCAACTCTCAAAAATAGGACTCTGGATCCCTCCTGTCAAAATGCTCCACCAGCCCGTCCACAAACTCCTAATAAGATGTGATCCAATCATGATGGAGTGTCACCATCCTGTGGTGCCACCAATCATGAGCTACTCCCTCAAGATGTAGTGTCGCATATCTGATAGCATCTTCCTCGACCATCGGATGCAATGTGAGAAAGGTGTCCAACTTACAAACCCAGGCCTGTGCTGTGACCTTACCACTATCGTCGAACATTATGAGTGTGAGCCTGCTCGTAACATGCTTAAGATCATTGTTCTGGTGTCTAGGTCTCCTGCCTGTCTATCCAATTTGTAGTGCTCTCTCCTTAGAATAACAAAATGATCAAAGGTCATCCTTTCTCAAACATGAGGAGGTAATAAATTCCACTCATCATCTGCAGCTAGGTAAACATCTACAAATGAGGAATCTCCTGCCTCCTCCTCTGCTAGAACTTTTGGTTCCTCTCGAACAAACGTAAGATGTGTAGGTCTATTCATTGTTCTAGAGTGGCCCTGCTGGGGTCTCTGATTAACCGTAACATCTCTGTTATCACCTTGGTCCCCATTCTATCTATCAGGTGGGTTCATACTCCTTATCATAGTAGTTAGTGCCTGTAGTGCTTGTGTCATCTCACAGTAGGATTCTCTGGTACTTGGATCATCATTATGTTGGTGGGCCATGGGTGGGCTACCCTCACGTCTGTCACTCATGATAATTAGCTGATGTTCTAACAATTGGGTACCTTCAATCAAAGCTCTACTGCATGTGTAATACCTGTGTGGTCCCAACTCTTGTGGCTGCATAAGATTTTCAAACCCTCAGGATGGCAGGATTTACCTCTGATACCACTGTAATGTCCCTTTCTTAGGGGCTCTTTTTTCTCATCAAAGCTCTGATACCACTGTAATATCCCTTCAGATATCAAAACAAAAGCTCTGAATTGTTTATCTAAATTTTTGCAAAATATCTTCAAATAGATAAATAAATCATAGTATAAACTCTTATTTATTTGCTCATAAGCTTACAATAGAGGTCCTCTGTCAAGTATACAAACAATATTGAAAGTACAACCTTAATAGCCTGAATATTCTACAAATTAGGAAAGAAATCTGAATTTGGTATGTCTCGGCCTGCTGTGTAAAAAACACAGTCACCGACGTCGGTTATACTAGCATCGTCGGTCGATCTGGAGTCATTAACTCACCGACATCAGTGATATGTCAATTGATGTCGGTCTCTGTAGGTCTCTGTTCGCCGATGTCAGTGCCTAAACTTTCTGTTGATGCATACAGATTTTCATGGATCTGTACGGAATTTGTATGGCCACTGATATAGCACAACCTATATGCTTGATCCTGATCTATAGTATTATGGGCTAATACAAAAGATCTATATCTAGATAATTCTTGAATCAAAACCCAAAAATAATGAAATACCTATAAACCCTTGTGATAGCTTCTGTGTGAAGTTATCTCTCAAACTTGTAAATACCTGTGATAACTTCTGTATGAAGTTATCTCTCAATTTGGCAATAGATCAGCTAATCTCTCACAACCTCTGAATCACACACAATGAAGAGTTGACGTTCTTCAATGCAAATGGAATCCTGAAACCCTTGGCTCAGTCTTCACAGAAGAATTTCTTAACAAGAATCAATATCAATAATAATCATGAATACAAACTCTCTCCCATGAGAGATTCTTATACCCTTCCAAAGGTGTGCTTGCTAATATTAGATTCCCTTAAATTAGACTTAGGGCTTCCTTAAATTAGAACTAGGGTCTTAAAATTAGACCAATTCTTAAATTAGAATTAGGATCTTAAAATTAGACCCAATAATTAATAATTAATAATTAATTAATAATTAATAATTAATTAAAATTAGACCAAATAATTAATATTTGATTAAATCAATCAAATATTAATATCTCCCTTAATTCGTGTCTGAAAGAGCCCGAACGAAATCCAAGCCCATCTCCATCAAGACCCTCTATCCATCCCATCAGCCTACGAGGGTCGCATAATAGGCTAATCATCCGCTCGGAAAGATGTCAACTAGAAGGGGACATGACAATCTATGCACTTACAAATGTTGGATCTTTCATCTACTCATGTGATATAGTATGTTGGGGACATCTAATTTCTTTGATCATGAGTGATATATGTTACATATCATTTATGATCATTTTTACATATTACGTTTTATCTCATATTGTTAACACATGTTTATATCCATGCTCATACCTTTCATAGTGTACTTGATATGCCATACTACATAAAATTTTTGCTAACACATTTATGTAAGGACTAATATAATATGCTTATGTCAATTTCTTATGATTCATATATTTTTTAATTTCTTAAGTGTATTACATTTATTTATATTATCTTGATTGTCGAACATTTTTATATGTTTCTCACCTATTTTCTTATATGCCATTATATGTTGATAGGACATTTAAATATGTCATTCCATTATGATTGAACATGAAAATATGTTATTCATTTTAGCTATGTGACATTTAAACATGCCCCAATATGAGGTCTCTTTGGACCATTAATTTTCATTACATTGAGCACACTTGTGTGTGATTGATTGTTTTATGAGCTTGTATTGTTACTCTTTAGACATCACCATGATCTATATAATTCATCTTAGGATTTAATGTGATCATATGCTATGAGCCTAATTAATATATCTACTTCAATATTTTATTGATACATGATTCATATATTATATAGATACATTCTCATTTTGAGGTAATGTATATATCAAGTTATATTTCCCTAATCTGAAGCAGGGAATATCTATGGGTAAATGCCATAGAAGCATGACAACAATTTTTTTCACATTTTACAAATTTTATTGGGAAATTTTATAAAAACATGAATCCCAAAAATATAAACTTACCCATTATCTACATATTTTAGTAGGTGAATATCAAAAGTACATTACCTATACACTTTCACAATCTCCACTTCAGTTCCATGATTATGATATACACTTGAGGCATAATCCTATACATTTCACTATTTTTTGCATAGAATTGAAACATAATTTTTTAAATTTATGACACAAATACTAAAATTTAGATAAATTATATGTGCATATGTCATGTTATTTCCCAAAAAATGAAAAAAATAACAATTATACTACTCAAGAAGATGCACCAATTAAACAAGGATGCATTATTATTGAGCCTTTTCTACTACAATAATTGTTTCACTATATAAATTAAAGTGATTAAATAACTAAACCTCATTATATTTATATATTATAGTTATTAAATCAAACAATATGACCATATTTATAGGAAGAGTTATTTAATTCACTCACCCTCACTAGATTATATATATGCACACTTAAGTTGTACGATTAAGATATAATCATCTCAATCATCATGTCATAACTCATATTTACACCAGATTTGGGAAATAATACCATCAAATATCCATATTCAAATACATAAGGTTAAATTCTAAACCTTATCCAACTCCAATGATTCATAAGGAAGTGTCTTTACTAAGTGAAAGCATCAGGGGGAAACATGATTGCATTGACACATGTGTACTCTTTCCTGGCTCTCTTTATTTTCAATCATTTAAATTATTTAAAATTTATGATTATATGAATTAATTTGTACTATAATTTGTTTTTGTTACAAGTTATGTACCAAAAAAGATCTCAAATTGGGTGCAGGTAAAGGTAATATGTCTTATATACACCTAGGTACACATTGATTTCCTTTAACCTAATAGTTTCATCCTTATGCATTACTAAGGCACAAATGTATATACTTAAACTAAAAATTATATCATTTTAGTCCTATATATTTTATAAATATATATTAGTGATCTAAGCTTCAATTATAGTCCTCCCCAATACTATAAGGTTTACATTTACCATCTCACTATTCCTAATTCTTCTCTTTGTGCTATCCATATCTTTATGATGACCTAATTATCATGTACTACATAAAAAGTTTAAAACCTAATAAACATCCTTTATTATTGGTTTTATATCCACACCTATTTTTTAGCCTTT
>JARHVA010005897.1:647500-757500 GCA_037957365.1 Torreya grandis
TTACAACTCTTTTTAAAATGATGCATGGGGTAAAACATATAAAAGGATTTATTTCCACTTGATATTTGTAATGAAAAATATATTCTACTTTTCAGTTTTGATTTTTATTAAAATGTTTATTCTCTTTACGTTAATAACTATAAATAATAATTTAAATCAACTGGAGTGAAGAATCAATTTGGGTTGTTATGTATAAATATAAGTTGATCTAGGAGTGGTTATTTGTCCAAGTGTTTAATAAGGGAGATAGAATTATAGGTGTACAAAGAGTTTGTATTCAAAACATATAGATTGAATAGAACTAAAAAAACATAAAAACTATATATATATATATATATAAGTTTTGGGTGTATTAATTTTAAATAAAAAAATTAATTTATTTTTATTAGATAAGGTGAATAAGCAGGTTTTATAGGGCTCCTACAATCGCTAGTTTAAAAAAAAGTAGTATAATGAATAGATAGTTTAAGAACAACAACAGTTCAAAATATAAGGCCTTAAACCAAGTATAAAGTAACTAAAAACCCATAATAAAAAACATGCTAACAAGGCTAACAAACTAAACATAAAAGGCCATAAACTGATTAATCTCTAGAACAAAAATTTTCCTTAGATCTTGTATCCGATTGACTGGTCTCTTGTTCTTCCTTAGTCTCCAGGTTAGATTCTTACAATAGAGTCCTTCTGATTCTACCTTTGTTCCACTTAGATAGGACCTCATCTGAGATCAGAAATGGTCTTATCCTATGTAGGGGATTTTTAAAAAATTTCTAGAGGTTCCATTTTCTTCTCAGTTAGATTGTATTCCATCTTCAGAACTATGTCCAAGTAATTTTTGAGCTTCACCATAGATAATTTTAGTCTATTCTAGTCCGTAATATAGTCTAACATGGTAATCCCAACCTAATCTAGCTTGTCTAAAAACTCCCCAATTTTATATTGTGCTACCCTAATGACTCTTCTAGGGATAGGGTAAGGGTGACTTTAGGGGTGGTTGCCTCCTTTCCAAGAGTGGAGATGATTTTTTTTTTTGGTTGAGGGTGGAGAGGGGCCAAGTAAACATTTAAGGGGAGTATGAAAAATGCTAGTGGAAAGGGTGAAGAATCCCATGATAAGGGAATCTTCCACATTGTCTAGAGGTTCAGGTGATTCAATAAGAAGATCTATTATATGGGTGTCTTTAGCAAAGGGAACGGATTTACTTGGTAATGGTTATCCTTTTCAAATTAATAGATAAATCAAACCATGGTGGATAATGCCATTCTTATCACTCACTTGGTATGCTAGGGTAGTCCTCTCCAATGATTTTAGCAAGTAAAAAGGTAGACTAATTTTGTATCCTCTAAAATGATTGAGTAGAAAGAAGTGTGAGAATATAATTGTGAAATTACCTTATAAGTTTATATATTTCATCACCTACAAGTAGATATCTGACTATCACTTTGGGATGTTGAGTCTAAGGAAACCTTTTTTATCAGTCTTCATCTCCTCATTAGTCTTTAAAAATGTCTACATGAGCTCTAACTTTTGGCTGCTATCTATGAATGATTTTATTCCATTGCATGGCATACCCATCACCTCCCCAATATTTTTCTCTGATACCGCAATGAAAGACCCCTCATTTTGACAATTTATTTATTCCATGAAAGGAAAAAGTCCTTTGATAGGTTTTTATCATGGCCAAAAATTCATTGTATAATAGAATTCAAACCCCCTTTATGTACTTTCTTCCAAAATTTACTATTGTTTTTAAAATTCAAACTTGAAAGTGGTTACATTCAATCTCTTTCTCCCCTCATTCCTAACTGATTACAAGGAGAAATGCTAGTAAAATTATCTTTTTCATTTAAACTTCTAGAGAATTCAAGAAAAATGATGTTCCTAATGGAATTTAATATGAAATAATTAACTAGCCCAATTTGCATGATATTAATCAATATGTCATTCAATGTAGACCAAGCCGACTCAAGGTAATGATAAGGTGAAATCATGATAAATGGTGCTAAGGATTTGGGATAGGATATGATTAGGACTATCCCTCATGACTAGCTTGTCAGCATAAACACTAAAAGTATTAGGATAATCTACTATAAAATTCCCTTCCCTATACATGTATATTATGGAAACATTTTAAAAATAACTTAAAAGTTTGTAGACATCATCAATTAAAGGTTTAATGGTATGGGATGATGTGATTTACTATCAAGGGCATGGATAATATTGAGGAAGTTTCCTTTGATGACCATGTTGGGGATACAAAGGTAAGAAACAAGTTGAATGCCCCAAAAGGTATCCATAGCCTAAACTATAATATTAGTTTGATGACCTAAGGGACCCAAACAAGTAAATATTACTACACCATTATGATTCCAAATCACCCCCTTCCATTATCAATTTTCCTTTTGAGGCACCATCGAAGTTAAGTTTGAGCCACCCAAAAGTGGGATTCGACCTTTTGGTGGTCTAATGAGCTACCACTAATGGTGACATTGCAATATTTTGAGACAAATTCCATGAACATAAAATTGAAGATTCAAATGGGGTGATTATAACTTTATCTTTTGGGATAAAAAATTTCCAATTCTCCACTATAAAATAACATAGATGCTTGAAGATCAACCCAAGTGTAGAGCTCATATTCTCAAAAATCTGATCATTCCTATCCTTCCAAATGGACTAGAAGAAATGAGGGAGGGTAAGGTTCCATAAGAAGGAGAGAGATGAAAGAGACAATGGGTGTTTCCATTGCTTAATAATGTCTTGAATGGATCCTATATAGACCTAGGAGACTAGAAACTAATTAAGAAACCTATAGAGCATGGACTAGATGATAGAGCACTCCAAACAATTTATGAACTAACTCTACATTATCATAGTATAATGAGAAATGATTAGGAATTTTCATGCCCTTCTTGATAATATTATCTATAGTGAGAATTCAATTTTGAACAACCAATGAAAAGAAGATATTATTCTTTTATATAAGGTGTTTTATCTAGAGAGGTCGCCATAGATCCTATTGATCCTCCATATATAGTTCCACTAAATATTTTAATTTCACCGAGTAAGTCCCACTATCATTAGTGAACCAAAGAATAAAATCCTTCTTTGGAAAGTGGGGTATGTGAATTTTCTAGATTTTTGAATTAAGATCAAGGAAATCTTGAGATTCCTCATAATTGGTATTATCTAGATTAAATAATTTCAATTCTAGGGAAAATTTTTAGTAGTCCTAATATTCTTTTAATTTGGTTTCCCATTCATCTTTACATTTAATAACAAGGTTGGTCCACAAGTTTTGAAAGCCAAAGGGGATTTGAGATGACCAAGGATCATCCCAAAAATCCACCAATTCACCATTGCCAATTTGCCACCTATACCCTTTTTATATAATATTTCCATAAGAGACTACATTCCACAAGGATGAGCCATCCACCAGGACTTCCTCCCATATAAATTTATTTTAAATATTACCCTCTAAGTATTTGTCCTTAATGATTTATGTCCAATGTTTATCCTCTTTAAGTATTTTCCATCCCATTTTGGAAAAAAGAGCTTTTTTCATATCTCTTATTTTTTGAAACTTGATTCCACCATTTGATTTGGATAGGTGGGCCTTATCCCAATGAACTAAGGGTAATCTAAAACTTTCTTTCATCCCTTTCTATAGGAAAGTTCCCTAGATCTGTTAACTTTTATCTACAATTTTACTCAGAATTTTGAAAAGAGACATGAAGTATATTGGGATGATCTGAATGATGCTCTTAAGTAGTTGGAGCTTACCATCTTCAGTGAGGAGGTGGTCATTACATATGGCATGTTAATTTTGAATATTGTTTACTAGTGGGTTCCAATATTCATCTGTTAATTTTCCTATAAAACTAAGAAGTCTAAGGTGGAAAGAGGGGAGTTTCCCAATCTCAAAGCCGAGGATGTTGGCCAAGTTATTTTTAATTCCTTCTTAGGTTTTAATTAAGAAGGTATAACTTTTATTGAAATTGATGCTATGATTGGACAATTACTCATAATCCAAAAGGATCCTTTTGAAGTTATTGGCTTTTTTATTATGGATTATCTGATTGAAGTGTCATCAAAAACTTGTTCTTGAGAGACTAGTGTATAGCCTTGAGTTACTCTGATTACTTTAATAATACATATGTTTCTAGATGTAGTTACGTCACTTTCTAGGGATTCAATAAGAATGATAAAAATATGAGGGGATAGTAGGTCCCCTTGCCTTATACCTATGATAATTGAAAACAATCCTTTTGGGATCCGATTGATTATGTACAAGAATATGAGAATGGAGTTGAAACTTCAAATGATGATTTGAAAGAAAGAATTTGATCCAAACAACATTTCAGGGGATAATTTGGGTGATAGTTCTACCCAAATTAATGGCAGAACTTTTGGGAGCCATAACTTTTGCACCATATCTTCGTATGACTCCTTGTTTGAACCATTGGAAAGATAAGAATGAGGGGAATGACATGAAATGGAATGAGCTTTTTTATGGGTTTTTACACACACACAAAATATAAGTACCCCAAATTTAAATTTTAGTAGTGCAATCTAAAAATAGTAAGTTTATAAAAATAGTAATTCCTCAAATTTTGTATTATTGTAAATTAGAGAAGTCGAACCACTTAATCTCCCACAAGATCACTTACCTTCCACAACCTCCTATTACCTTCAAAATGTGTATAAATGAATGTATAACCAAAAAATTAAATCACACATCTCTTCCTAGAGATAGGCATATCTTGTATCTACAATTTTAAGTAATAAAACATCTCTTCTTAGAGATATCATTATGAAAATTGTGTTGTTATTGTTTCTTGAATTATCTTTCAACCAAAGATTTTAAGCTTTGGATCAAAATTGAATTTGAATTTCTATAAAATTTTATCTAGGAATCTCTAAGAGACTCTATCATATGATTGATTCATATTAATCTTGATAAACATTACTTGATTATTACTCAAATGTGTAGAATGAATTATTGAATGTATAGTGATAAACCCATCCATGATTGGTTAGATTGAGATTAATGATCCTTTATGTTCTATGATTTCCTTAAAAATGGGTTGGGTTCTTTTGAGCAGAGTTACTCAACAAATTTTTTAAGCCATAAAACATAAGCTTATTGATTATAAGTCTTTGTTATGATTTCTCGATACTTCTAAGACAACATCTTCCACATTCATGTAAATGATATCCTAGAATTTATGAAAAAATGGAGGGAATCCATCTAGGCCTCTGGCTTTACTTCATTCCATTGAAAACGTGGTGTCTTTAATATCTTTCATTGAGGGAGGTTTTAGAAGTGTAGTATTTTCAACTTGAGAGATAAGGCTCAGGATGTTATAAAGCATTTTTTCCTCAAGATATTACTCTGGGGAGCCACTTTCTTTGAGAAAATCATGAAAGTATTTAATAATATGTTCATTAATATCTTATGTACTCATACACTTCCTTCATCATCATGTATAAGTTCCAAAATCATATTTTTGTTCCTACTTTTAGATACCTATTGATGAATTTTTTGTGCATTTCTATCCCATCATTTAGCCAACGGCATCTAGACTTATATTTACATAAATCTTCTTCTTTATATTAAAAATGATGATAGGCACTGATAATATCCTTCTAGAGAGTATATGTTTATTCATTAGTACCATGAAGTAAGGAGATGATTTTAATCTTTCTGAGTTGTTCTTCTATGTGTTTCTTTTGAGTAAACATACTACCAAAAAACCTCCCTATTCCATAATTTTAGTTTGGGTTTTAGATGATTGAGTTTCTTTACTAGGATGAACATGTCAGATCCTTAAATTTTTTCTTGCCACCAAGACTTTATGTCTTCATGTATATTTGGGTGGTAAAACCACATAAATTTAAATTTGAATAAGACATTTTTCATTTTGGGGATAATATTTCCTTCAAAGATAATAGGGTTATGGTCTAAGTTGATTCTATGGAGGGAATATAAGGATATAGTATGGTTGAGATCCCAACATAGGGATATTATACATATATCAAGTCTAACCTATATTAGATCTTCCCCTATCAATAAATTTATCCATATGAAAGGATTTCCTTTGAGTTTAACATCCATGAGCCCATATTATATTATAAAATCATTAGGGTCAGCCATGATATATGAAAAATCAATAATTATACCTTTATTTTCCATTGGTGATGGGGGAATTGAAATCCATACCAATAGACATATCTAATTACTATTGATTTTTCTAAAATCTATCAGGGCATCACAAAGCTTTATCTTGTCCATCCTAGAATTGGGAGAATAAAGAAATGATATCATCCATTCCTCTTTGGACATTTTTATTTTGATGATTATAGCCATATGATAATTTCTCTTGATGAGGATTTCCCCTTCCAATTCCTTTAGGTTCCATAGGGTGTAAATTCCTCCCAAAGCACCATCTGAGCTCATAAATAACAAATTTAATTATTTCCATATTATGTTACTACAATTTTAGAATAATTCTTGTAAGATTTTTGTCTCTTATAAAATAAAAATCATTGGGTTGTTTCTATTTATTAAATTACTAACCAATTTTTGCTTCTTGGGGTTATTCATTCCCCTTATGTTCTAAGAAATGACATTCATTACTTTTGTCTATTGAAGTGGGTTTTAAGGGTCTTTTGGAAACCCTTGGATATTTCATTGGTAGTCTCCTTTTTCTAGGTGAAATTATTTAGGGTTCTATCAAGTTGTTTTTGTCCTTCTCCAATGTAAAATTTATTCCTACCTCCTTTCTATTTAGCTTGTGTCCAATTTGCTTCCTTTTCTTTTGCTAGAGTGAAGTATTCTCCTTTCTCATTATTAGTCATGACTACATTGATACAATCTGCATTAGTTTTACCCCTAATCTAAGGTCATTTTATGAGGACCTTAAAGTAATCTTTTTGGTTCGTAAAGTTGACCAGGAAGAAGTCCTTTGGTAAAGGAACTACCTTGAGTTGACCCTTGGGATTCCACTGATTATTGGACCATTTCATAAGGTAATCGATGTTAGGTTTGAACATGTTTACCTTGGTGAGAATTGATTTTTCTATCTTACTATCTACCAATTTGACCAAATACTTAAAAATGTCGACCTAAGTGTCACTGTTGTTGATTGACTAGATTAGATTTACATCCAAGAGGTCCAACCCCATTAGTCATTTTCAAAGAACCAGGTCCACCTAAGAAAGAGTATAAGATTATAAAAATAACTTAGATGGTGGAGTCCTTTGAATACTTAAAATATTATCTCTTTTGATTTTTTCTGGGGCCATGTCTATCAATTTGGTAAATACAACACCTTTTTAATGATAGACTAGGACTTCCTTTTTTCCACTTATGCATTTTCCCAAGGACCTATTAGTCAACTCAGGACCCACAATATCCTTATAAGTTTTTTTGATAACCACCTTGTTGATGCTTGCTTCTATCTGAAGACTATCATTAGAGCCATGAGGGACATTCTAGTTTTCTTGCATAGTGTTAAATTTAAATTTCATAGTGTTGAAAAATTTAATTTATGAAAACATTGAATTATTATTTTCAATTTTTTTGTTAGTTTAATATAATGTTTTCCATTTTTGGCCTTGTGGTGGAATTTGTTGGCTTAATAGTTATATCCAATAGACATAAAATTTATCTAGAGCTAATGTAGATTCACAAAAGAATACTCTAACCATATTTTATATGTACATAAATACTCAAGTTTGTTGTAGAATTTTGTAATGTATAATCTTATTTTTAAAATACCAAGATTCACTTTTTATATTTTTTTTTGGGTTTTACATACATTCTCACAATAAGCGATTGATAAAATTTATTTGTATTCTAGATTTTTCTTCTATGTTCCATTATTTTTTTTATGAATTGTGTTTTTTAATCAAAACCCTAACTAATATTTTGGAAGTCTCAACATTAATTTTTCATCATTTTTTATCTGATATGAGTTTTTACATATTTATTTAACTCTTTCACTAGATTAATCCAATATTATTTACCTGTGAAGTATTTTTATTCAGTTTCATGTTCATTTATATTCAAATTTTAGAAAAAATGAATCAATCACAGTATTTTTAACCCAATTCTCAATGCAATATTTTTTAATTCATTTTTATTAGTCATGAATATTAATTTAGAAGTTGTTGATGCACTTAATATGCCTCTTGTGTTACTAAATAATATGAGGGAAGTAAGAAACTCAATTTTAAGTCCTAAAAGACTTGAGGATTGATTTGTTTACACAAATACTACTAAAAATAGCAAAACAACAGAGATATGTCCACTGCTTATAAGTATTCAAGTAGACCCTACTATCAGGACAATAGATTATATAATAGTGACACTTTATTCTTGTTAATATTTTTGAAATTGCTTTAAACTTTGCCAATTATTATCCAAGCACAAACAAATCATAAATATTAATAGAATGAAATAAACTAGAGTGACTCATGGGTAGATTCAAACGTAATTAGGGTATGGAAGATTTTTTTTTTGATTCAGATGGTTAGAGGTGTCAATTCTTCTAATCTCTATGATAATAACATGTAAAATTAGGATTCACCAACTCTAGTGTAATAGTCAAAGCCAAATGAATGTAATTGAGACTTCAAAGAAAAAGAGATGCATATATTCAAAAGCATACGTTTCAATAAATTTACTTATTCACATCAAATTACATAAGCAAATTCAAATACAAATAAGATGAAATAGAGAATATAAATCAATAGATTTGTTAACCTAAATTTAAACTCAAACAAATAAATGCATACATTGAAATTATTTATAGATTAGTGAGTAGAAAAGTAAGCATTATTTCTATAAAATCATGAGAAGAAACTATAAAACACACAATAGACCATTCAGATAATCTCACAAATTCTTCACTGTTTGCATTAATTCTCTAACAATTATTCTTGAAAATTATAATGAGAGGGAATACCCATATATATAGGCCTCAAAATGCCTTTGAAAGTTAAATTTAGGCCATTAAAATATGCCCAAATATATCCAAGTGGATTTTATATTTTGAATAATAATAACTAAATCACCACATATTATAAGGGAATATTATAGATTTGAATATACAAAGTAAAGCAGAATATTCCTTAAGGTCCTAGTTACCTTGGTTAATCTAGTTATGGCCATTATGATTGAATGAGAAATTGTTATTACAATGTCACTTGTTATTTACATAGAGAATGTTGTTGAGGTGTAAATTATTAATATGGAAGGGGATATTGGATAGCTACTTGATGACTAGTTTTCTATTTCAACCTTTGTTTCTCTTCTTCCTCCTTTGTCTAAACTTGAATGCATGCTAGGTAGTCCTAGTCAATTTGTTCAAAATTCAAGATCATAGGATGAAATAGGTTAGGAATTTATTGAATAATCCTTTCATGCTCTACAAGTACATGTCTCAAAACTTATTCAATAGCTACATATCTATCTATCCTTTGGTTAGAAAAAGCCACAATGTTCATCACTTCAATGGCAGTCTTGGCATTGGCTATGTCTTTCTATAATTTTACAACAAATACTTTCATTTGAGGCCTAAACTCCTAGTCATCCATAAATATACCATCAAGTTTGGTCACCATAGTGACCATAACATCCTTTAGAAATAGGACAATCTTGAACACTATTTTTTATAAGGATGTAATTACATCGTTAACTTTTTCTAGCCACCTTTTCAATATTTTTACTCTATTCATCATTATAGTCTATGATGTGATGATGTCTTCAAGTGAAAATGTCTTAAGGTCTAATAACTTTTTGTTCCTAAAAAATATAACCATGTTTTCCAACTTGGTATCTTAGAGTGAAATTATTTGGTCATATTTAATGATCACATTAAACTACAGAGTCCCATCCTCTTGTTTTCTCTTTATGATCTTGTATAAATTGAAGACATGATGATTACATTTATTATTTGGAATGTACTAATAATTAGTACTACAGGCAATGTTCATTCCCTCAATCTCTTCACCTCCTGATATATAATTTTCATTAAGGCCATTATGGATTCTATATTGGCTTGGAACATAGACATACAACCCTCTATGTATTGATTTAATTCACCTAGGTCAGCCTTCCTCTTCTTTATTAAAGTGAAGAGGAAATATTCACTTTTATGAGCCATAAATGAGCTAGATTGGGTCTATTAAACCTACCTCCTCACCACTATTTTCATGGTACTTGTAGCAACATCAAATTTCATGTTAATCTATGGTATAAATAGGAGTACCTATGGTCTCTCTTCTCTTGTTGCCAGTATAATATATGTGACCCAATTTAGGATAATAAAAATTATTGGGTTTATTGGAGGTGGATTAGAGGTGGTGTAGATAGGGTAGAGTTTAGAGCTATAGTAGGAATGTGTGGAAAATTTACTTGATTTATCTACCAAATTGTACCAAATGGACTTTTTATAAGTCCCATATTCATTGTAAATGAAGGTAATTTTGGGGGCACACTCACCTTTGCAATTGTAGAAACATTGAATAAGGATGCAAACAAAGGTGGCCTTAAAAAAATGAAAAGTTTTAAGATGGGCATTAATGTCCTTGTCAATGCAAGGGAACAAATAACAAGTGATGCATTAGGTGTTGATGCATGGGAAGAAGATGAACTAATAGTCTGAATAACACTAGTGCCTGATGAAGATGCAATATTTGTATTGCCATGAGAAATGAAATGGGGGATGATAAATCCCAAGGAACCACTAGATTATCCTAGGATAGTATCAAATGAAGATTGAGTAGTGGTAATTGAAAATACTGATGATAATGAACCCAATGGGGGAATAACAATGGATGGGATACTTGTGGAAGCAATAAGAGGATTAGTCCTAAGTAGGATGCTAGTTTGTGTTGTTCTCATTAACTAGGGAGCAATGATATGAGGAACAAATATAGAAGTAGGATCAGTTTGAGATGTACTTATAATTTGAAAATAATGCAATGGTGAGGTAATTACATTAGGAATTTTTGTTCCAAAGTTAGCTTTTGGGGTGCTAGTGTAAATACAAGCAGTAGATGGATCAACTCTTAGAGAGAGAAGTTGATTATTCTTGCACAACATGGGTGCCTATAATATTTACTTACATTCGAGGATATATAGTCACTTGAGAAGTTGGTGGAAGGGTTATTGCTCCTCTCATAGTGGTCTTAGGAAACCTTTTCCTCTTTTAGAATTTATTAATGTTTTTATCCCCCAGTGACTACATTTCTTACATGGAAAGCTCAATGCATTATTCCAATTCCTCAAGCTCAATAATAGTAAGTTCAGGTTGATCTAAGTTTTTTAAAATGTCTCCCATAGTAGATAAAAATATTATTATGGGCCTTTGGGAGGGTTCAGGTTGACTATTAGATCATCCTTGCTCAAATCCTAGAGGTAAGACTTGAATTCTTGAAGTGGCAAGTTGTGGAGGTCTATTTGAATTTTTTATAACAAGAGGAACATTGTCTTCACCTTCTTCATCTTTCCCTTCCTCATAGTTAGCATAAAAAATGTTCCCATGTGTTTCTAGTGGTTGAGACTTAGCAATATCATGATTTTACTTCTCCCTATCGATTCTCATCTCTTGTTCAATGTTCTTCATTGCTACATTCTAGAGTACCACCTCACTATTTATATAATCTCTATATATCCACTCATGGACTTCTTATTTATGCTTGAATTCTATCTCTACATCTTTATTGAATATAAATAGATTCTTGAAAATGACCTTATTGGGATCCCATGGTTTGAATTCATCTTTAGGCAATAGGTACAAATACATATGCCTATAATCTACAATAATATCATACCACTTGGTAATCCTGATCCTCTAGATTTTGTAAAGAACCTATGTAGGGCCATTTTATTCTTGTCACTAAAGATTACATCAACTCTATGTAGAAGTTGATTAGCTATTTATTCTTCAACTAGCTTCATTGGCACAAACCTTTGAAGTCTAAGAGGGGCCACCATCACTCCTTCCATTATGATAACCATGTAGCCTAGGTATAACTAGTAGATACCCATGTCTTCCAAGATTTTATTGATTTAAGGGGACACCCTCTACATCTTGAATTCATTGATTGATCGGTAGACCATTGGGTAGAACCATCCATAATCACCCTTATATTGCATTTGAACCTATGAATAGTCATTATAAAAAAGAGTTGAGACACAACCTCTAGATGATCAGGAGACCATGAACTTATTCCAATTTGACAAATTGCATAAATTGCATATAATAATTAACTCATCATAAAGAAGGGGGAACCATTTTTACAAGTGTCATGTATTACATACACTAAGTTATTATTGATAATTTCCCTAAGTGCGTGAATATGCTAGTCTCCTAGGATTATTTATAGCAATGGAATAGTATTTATATCCACATAAGTAATGTGTGGACTACCAAATATTATGTTCAATATGGATAGGCCAATTATTTATCCTATTCTAAATTATTGGATGGTAAATTTTCCTTGATCATCCATGAAAGTAGTTCTTATTGGGTTAGTCATCCATGAAGCCAAGACCTTCTCTTGGGAGTGTACTTCATACAAGTTGTCGATGACAACTTGGTTATATTCTATATATGGTGAAAGAAGGTCATAGTATTTTTCAAAGCTTAGTCCTACTATGAAATCAATAGGGATCCCTTAGGACATTTATTTAATTAACCCATCTTCACATTTTAACCTCTTAAAAATAGTGTAAACTAGGTAAGTGCATGGCATGACCTATAGATTAACTACATCCTTGTGGAGACTATGTTAATGACAAGGATATCAGAACCTAGTTAGATTTCATGAGGCATGGTCTCATTCTCATCAATAAACCTAGATGCTTTTACATTAAAATATATTCTACTGCAATGCAAGTCACTAGATATTATGGCCTCAGTAATAAATTTAATATCTTTAAAGATGATGCAAGAACCATTATGAAATATAAATTCATATTTCTTGGAGGAACTGCTCTTACTTGGAGTAGAAGGACTTGTTCCATATTTTGCAATACTTTATGTAAAAATCAATGTATCTTTGTATCCTTTTGCAATTTTCAAGATCTAATAATGGCATTCGGGAGTGAAATTTGTTAACAGCTTAAACTTCACCAAATTGTGAGAGCATAAATAGTAGAGAAAGAAAATATGTATAGATTCAAAATACAAGTAAAAATATCCTTGATTGTGTATCCATTTGAATGACTACTCTGATTAATGCAATATTGATGGTGATCCTAGTTTTTGTTGTATTAATGACAATCTTATCAAATTTACATATATTTGAAACAACTTTAGACTATTGATTTTAGAAATTAATTACACCCTAATTTAATTTAGATTTATTTTTTCCATTAATTTTACCTTTAAAGCTAAATATTTCCACCTTTTAACATATGACTATCACCTCAGATCTAGTTAAGTACTTGTGTGGCTTGAATGTGACTAAGCTACTTAGTTGGCTTGAAATATGAACATATGGTACCTTTTGATTATCTTATAGACTCTCAAAATGTATCTTTGTGTGATCACTCATCTATATCTCACCATGTGGCATATTTTAATTCATGATGAGCTCTCAGGTGGTGTTGTTCAATTCTAATTGGTCACAATAATGACATGCATCTCTCTCATGGGCAATCATAACTTTCCTTGCCAAGTGTCTCTCTTAGAAGGATTTTAGGTAACTATCAACAAATTAGTGCTAATTAGATGGCTTGGGTGGGGACACATGTTCCTCTCAAAGGATATTTAATGGATATCAGATAAAAATAGTGTAGAAATGACACATGGTATCATTATATGGGAATAAATGGGACACATGTCATTCTTACACACTATTATTTTTCATTCTACCAAGTTTTATTCTTAGAAGGCACCTCAGACAATTGTATATCATCAAACCTTGATTAGATGGATCAAGTAAAAGCACATGTCTACCTCATGGGCTCTCACAAGATTTGGATGGATGTAACATGGCATTAAAATGTAGTGACCTTATATAAACCCAAGGAAGACACACATTGACTCAAAAGGATGCTCAAGTCTAGTTGGTTGTCATTAAGACATGCACCAACATCTTGTAATATCCCCTTCCAATAGAGATATATGAAAGACACAAAACTCTGATACCAAAGACCAAAGCTCTGATACCACTGTAATATCCCCTTCAAACAGGAAATATAGCAACACAAAAAATCTGAACCTAGATATAATCGCTGTTGAATAAATTCAGAAAGATCACGATAATATAGTCTCTTAATAACAAATTACAGATTGTGTCACTTGTCCTTCTAAATTATTACAATTTCAGTCCTCTAATATGCATATAAATATGAAATACAGTCTTGAAAACCCTGGCTTTACAAATCTGGAAGTGCAAATTGAATTCTGGAAAGTCTCGGCCCTTCTGTGTCGACACACAGTCGCCGTCGTCGGTCGATATATCGCCGACGTCGGTATCTGTCGGTCGGCTTTCTGCCGACGTCGGTCTTCAGTCGACCGATGTCGGTCACTGAAACCCTCTGTCTGCCGAGGTCGGTTCCTGAGCTGATCTGTACGGGCCTGTACAGACCTTGTACGGCCGCCAATTACGCACAACTTCCCTGTTTTCAACCCCTAATCCGAAATATACTTTTCTAGCACAGAAGATCTCTAGCTGTATAATTTATTGAATCAAAACTAAATAAAGAAATACCTGGAATATCTGTAATAACTTCTGTATGAAGTTATCTCTCAAACCTGAAATTCTGTGATAACTTCTGGATGAAGTTATCTCACACTTTGGCAATAGATCAGCTAATATTCCACAGCCTCTTAATTGCACACACTGAAGAGGGAACGTTCTCCAATGCAAATGGAATCCTTGAACCCTAGGCTCAGTCTTCACAGAAGAAATTCTCCAAAATCAATATCAATAATCAATAGCATAATCAACAATGGCCTCCATGAGAAACCCTTATACCCTCAAAAGATATGCTTGCCCTAATTAGGGTTTCTTAAATTAGAATTAGGGTTTCTAATTAAAATTAGGCTAAATAATTAACATTTGATTAAATCAATCAAATATTAATATCTCCCTCAATACATGTCAGATCCACAAACCGATCGAAGCTAGTGAATCAGGGAGTGATTCCGCACATAACCATACCACAATAAAGGCACTCCGCTGCATATCAAATATCCCTAAAAAGTAGGAGCTCAGGCCAAATGTGTCTGAAATACCCTGAATGAAAATCAAATGTAGAAATCTTGTGAATCAAAGTCGAGCCAAGCTCCATTATGACCCTCTATCCATCCTATTAGCCTACGAAGGTCGCATAATAGGCTAACCATGAACTCAGAACATGTCACCTAAAAAGGGGGACATGACAATCCGCCCCTCCTGAAATTGCTTGCCCTCAAGCAATCACTGTATGACAAAACAATCAATCCACCTGGATCCCAAATATAATTTTGACCTCCACCACTGTCAATTAACACGACCCCCATGCCATGTCCATCCCAACTCTCATGTAATGGTGTCACATCATCTCTAGTACTAAGATAAGCACTCCAACATCCAATCCATAAATGAAAATCAGCAAGCAAACTCCTTACCTGAATAATATATGAAACAGGATAGTGAAGACTAGAAATAGTAATATCATCATCAACCTGTGATCCGGCTGTAACAGAAAGTTGAGTCCTCACCACATGTGACAACTCCTGAACTGAGCTCACCTCAAGACCAAGCTCGTCCTCGTACCTCTCCTGTACTGGTGCCAATGTGCTCTTGGCATCACCCTCTATCATGTTATGTGGTATAGGTACCTCCATCCGATGAAAAAACATATATCTGAAGCTGCTGCCCCGTATTGCCTTAAGAATATGTGTCATCCCATCAACATTAAAGAGAACCTCCATGTCCTTGAGACGAAGAGTAACTTCCTCAAATGAATGAAGCCACTTCATACCCAAGACTAAGTCTATATCCCCCATGTTTACCACATAATAATCAGCGTTGAACTCATAGTTGTTCAAGCGCAATGGGAGGTCTCTAATCATACGCTCACACTTAAGAGTGTGACCATCAGCTACCTTAACTCTAATGCCCTCAAAACCTTCTGTAGTGAGTCCACGCTTCTCCACAAACCTAGCATCTATGAAATTGTGAGTGGATCCTGTATCAAGAAGGGTGATAACCTTCTGCCCTGCCAAAACTCCACGGAGTCTGAATGACTCATCTGACTGTATGCTGGATATGCGGGCCTCCTGTAGGTGAAGCTCTAACTCTGCCTCTACATTAGGCCCTGAAGCCTCTGCCTCTGCCCCCTCAGCACTGTTATGCTGTTCGGAATCCTCAGAATCTGACTCCTCATAATATATCCACATCATACGATTCGCCTTGCCCTTAGGCCTCAAAGGACAATCGTGATGGATATCATATGGTCCCTTGCAGTAGAAGCAAAGCTTCTTCCTGTGTAGATCATTAAGCGCCTCACGATCCAAAGGTGGTGCTGCTGGATTGGCCTTTGAATCATTTTTAACTCCGGATTTATCTATGTTAAAATCCGGTCTCTCCGTATCCCCGTGGGAGTGCTTATGGTCTCTAGAAGAAGAAGTACCTTTGGTGTTAAATTTATTGGATGGGGCTGCCATCTCCATATCACGTGCCTTCCTCATAGCTACCTGTAATGAACGAGGATCAAAGGCTTTGATCCAACCCCTCAATGGCTCTGTCAATCCCTCTATAAAGAGAACTACCAATCTACGCTCTGAAATATTGGGTACCATGACTGCTAATCTCTGAAACTCACCAATGAAGGAATCCAAGCTACCTGTTTGTCTCAACTGTGCCAGATCTTGGAAGTAAACCTCGGGATCTCTCCTGTCAAACCGCTCAACCAATCTATCCACAAAGTCCTGGTACTCTGTCACTTGATTATGCTGAAGTGTTACCATACCATGGTACCACCAATCATGTGCTACTCCATCTAAGTGCAAAGTGGCGTATTTGATGGCATCTATCTCTGACATTGGTCTCAACGCCAAAAAGGTGTCAAGCTTATGAACCCAACCTTGCGCTGTCATCTTACTGCTGCCGTCAAAAGTAGTCAAAGAAAGCTTACCAGTAGCCTTCTGTAGCTCACTGAATTGGACTCTAGGTCTCCTGTCCTGTCTAGCCAATCTATAGTGCTCTCTCCTCAAATTGACAAAATGATCAAAGGTTGTTCTCTCCTGGATATGAGGAGGTAATAAGTCCCACTCATCATTTGCAGCCATGTAAACATCTGTAAATGGAGAATTCCCTGCCTCCTCATCTGCTGGTACCTCTGGTTCTTCTTGAATAAATGAAGGGCGTGTAGGTCTATCCGCTATCCTGGAGTGAGTCTGTTGTGGTCTCTGATTAACCGTAGCACTCCTATCATCTCTTTGGTCCCTATTCTGTCCATCAGGTGCATTCATTCTCTCTATCATGGTCATAAGTCCCTGTAGTGTCTGAGTCATCTGCTGTTGGCTTATCATCATAGCACGCTGAAACTCTCTGGTGGCCTGATCAACATCATACCTGTGGCCCCTGGGTGGGCTGCCCTCACGTCTGTCACTCATGATGATCGGTCTCTGATCTAACAACTGGATACCTTCAAGCAAGGCTCGGCTGCGTGTGTTATACCTGTGTGGTCCCAACTCTTGTGGCTGCATAAGATCTATAGACCCTCAGGCTGGCAGGATTTAGCTCTGATACCACTGTAATATCCCCTTCCAATAGAGATATATGAAAGACACAAAACTCTGATACCAAAGACCAAAGCTCTGATACCACTGTAATATCCCCTTCAAACAGGAAATATAGCAACACAAAAAATCTGAACCTAGATATAATCGCTGTTGAATAAATTCAGAAAGATCACGATAATATAGTCTCTTAATAACAAATTACAGATTGTGTCACTTGTCCTTCTAAATTATTACAATTGCAGTCCTCTAATATGCATATAAATATGAAATACAGTCTTGAAAACCCTGGCTTTGCAAATCTGGAAGTGCAAATTGAATTCTGGAAAGTCTCGGCCCTTCTGTGTCGACACACAGTCACCGTCGTCGGTCGATATATCGCCGATGTCGGTATCTGTCGGTCAGCTTTCTGCCGACGTCGGTCTTCAGTCGACCGATGTCGGTCACTGAAACCCTCTGTCTGCCGAGGTCGGTTCCTGAGCTGATCTGTACGGGCCTGTACGGACCTTGTACGGCCACCAATTACACACAACTTCCCT
This sequence comes from Torreya grandis, assembly GCA_037957365.1. Classification (NCBI taxonomy): domain Eukaryota; kingdom Viridiplantae; phylum Streptophyta; class Pinopsida; order Cupressales; family Taxaceae; genus Torreya; species Torreya grandis. The sequence continues at coordinate 665,793 of JARHVA010005897.1, forward strand.
GTTTTCAACCCCTAATCCGAAATATACTTTTCTAGCACAGAAGATCTCTAGATGTATAATTTATTGAATCAAAACTAAATAAAGAAATACCTAGAATATCTATAATAACTTCTGTATGAAGTTATCTCTCAAACCTGAAATTCTGTGATAACTTCTAGATGAAGTTATCTCACACTTTGGCAATAGATCAGCTGATATTCCATAGCCTCTTAATTGCACACACTGAAGAGGGAACGTTCTCCAATGCAAATGGAATCCTTGAACCCTAGGCTCAGTCTTCACAGAAGAAATTCTCCAAAATCAATATCAATAATCAATAGCATAATCAACAATGGCCTCCATGAGAAACCCTTATACCCTCAAAAGATATGCTTGCCCTAATTAGGGTTTCTTAAATTAGAATTAGGGTTTCTAATTAAAATTAGGCTAAATAATTAATATTTGATTAAATCAATCAAATATTAATATCTCCCTCAATACATGTCGGATCCACGAACCGATCGAAGCTAGTGAATCAGGGAGTGATTCCGCACATAACCATACCACAATAAAGGCGCTCCGCTGCATATGAAATATCCCTAAAAAGTAGGAGCTCAGGCCAAATGTGTCTGAAATACCCTGAATGAAAATCAAATGTAGAAATCTTGTGAATCAAAGTCGAGCCAAGCTCCATTATGACCCTCTATCCATCCTATTAGCCTACGAAGGTCGCATAATAGGCTAACCATGAACTCAGAACATGTCACCTAAAAAGGGGGACATGACACATCTTATGGGCTTCTGCACTATGTTGAGATGTATGGGGGACATGTGGAGGCTTGAATTGGATGAGCTCACTTATAAGGGCTAAGATACTGACACATAACCCTAGGATTTGAATTCTAATGGATATCTTCTTGTGACCACTCTATATGATGCCATATAGCTCATGGACTTGGTATATTATTTTCCAGTGTCAAACATAATATGTATTAAATCCTTAAGGCATTGTAAGGCCTAGTGAGGTGGACATCTATCCTTTTAGGCTATACTCTAAACTTTGAAATCTTATGAGGCATCATAAACTATAACTTTAATTTGACATCCTATGAGGGAAAGTGAGAAACTAAGTTAGTTTCTTGAATATGTCATTGCCTATCTTAGGCAAATATAAACAATTATAAATCAAAACATTACAAGCAAATTCCATAAACACAACATAATGTTAATTTAATAAAACCTAGAAAAGCTTGTGTTGTTTATGTCTATTAGAGAATCATGTCACAATTTTTTTTAAAAACCTTGTCTGCATATGATTAAACCATCCATGGTCAATAATTCATTTATAAATAAAAATTGAAAAAGACTTGCAATAATTTGAATATTTCTAATTGTCAATCCTTATGAAAAAATGAATGATTAACCAAAAATTATAGAAACACAAGTATTGTTAAATTCAATCAATTATCCATGTAGTCAAATGATTTGCTATGCTTAGAATCTTGGGCTCTTTTTAAAATTGAAGAAAGGAGGGTCCCCATTCTGAGAATAGGGGAATGTTGATCATCAACAAATGGAGACCTCTGAGGGGAAACAATGAAAAATATTAGAATCCACATAATTTGTTTAAAGATAAATTAAAAAATTAGTTATATCATTATGATCTTTATTCAATACCAAAACTATTTTTTATAACTAATGAAATCCCATAGGATTTAATTTTTTTTTAAACATTTTAGATAATCATACTGTGTGTGTTTTGAGGTTATTTAACCATTGCCACTGGGTTCTAAAATGATAACGTTCATGTTTTAAGACATCAAACATGAAATGACGTAAGAATTATTTATAGTTTATATAATTATAATTTTCTTATTTGAGGATGGCTTGGGCATTACTCAAATGCTAGGCAATAACCATAGCCCTAACATAGATACCTTTGGCTCCTCTCTCGGCCTTTCACTACTACTTTCAAGGCATCCATAGCCCCGATAGAGATTGCCTAAATCACTAAGTAGTATATGATTTCACTTCATGGTGTACCATATATACACAAACACACACACACACACACATATACACACACACACACACACACACACACACACACATTCATAAAATATAATGGTTGGGAACTAGAATTAGATAGATGAAAGGTTTTATCAAGACATAGTATAGATGTAATTCACTTTTAGATATCAAGTTCTACCCTGGTAATTTACTTGGTGAATTTAAGTGACATTGTGATGGTCCACATAGATTCATACTCTCATTTAAGAAAATTTTCATTCATCTAAACTATATTATAGTATTAAAATTACTTACAATTTTAATGATAAAACTAACTTCTAATTAACTCTACTAAGCTTTTCTAAATTGAAAAAATATTAGAGGTTTCCAAACTTTGGATGACCAATACTTAAAATGAACAATCCCTTATTCCTATTTTTAGGACCAGACTAACACAGATTGAGCCAATGGATTATTGTATAGAGGACTTATTACTAAGTTGTAAAACATAATATAAAACAAATAGAAAGAGGAAAGAGAGAAAGAACACAATAAGAAATCAAAGAAGGAAAGGAAACTACTCTACTCCTACTCACTCTAACTGTAAAAAATCTTACTATCCTTCTATATTTTGTGACAAAGTGGAAGATAAATAATGTTTCATGTACTACCCATTTATTGGAAAATTTAAGTCATTCCCTTGTAGGCCTTTGAGCCTAAATGCATGTTTTTCCCAATATTTATGCCAATTGATATGGTCCAATCTAAAGAGGAGTGAACTTATCATGTTGTCCCTTATTCTTATGGGATTTTTCCATAGTAGGACCAAGTCTGATATGTGAAACACTTTAACTTTGGATGATTTATTGAACCATCTCTTTATAACATCCTGATGCTTGTTAAAAATTTTAATTCTTTGTCTCTATCATCTTCTATTTAGATGATGTTTAGTATTTGAGACTGTACTCTTTCATCATCTTCCATATATTTGACCATAAACTCATAGGTGGGTAACTTTAGTGTGATAGAAAAAATAGGATACTACCCATAGGCTAGTATGAATGAGGATGCCTTGAACACTTATTTTTATCTCATTATGTATGACCATAAATCATACTTTAACATGGATTACGATTCTCTAGTTTTCTTCTCTACATATTTCTTGATGGCACTCATTAATTTTTTGTTGGTGGATTTTACAACTCTATTACCCTGAAGGTAATAGTTTGAAGAAAATTTTATTACTATTTGATTATAATATGACCACTTGGTGAATTTTTTTGACATAAAGGCTCAGCCATTATCTCATACCAAAGATAAAGGTGTCCCAAACTGAGTGATGATATTTTTTTCTAGAAATTTAATGACATCAATCACTCTATTATTGGTGGCCACTATTTTAGTCCACCTATTGAAATAATCCATGGTAATAAGTATAAATATATGACCATAATAAGGATTTAGTATTGATCACTCCTATGAATTCAAGGCCCCATTATACAAATGGATTCATTTCAATCACTAGTTGCAAAAGCATGGCTATCTTTGTCTTTCATCAATCAACTGCTTAACATTGATGACATGTTCACACATGTGAATGCGCATATTTGAATATGGTTGGCCAATAGTATCCTAATCTCAATATATTATGCATTTTTGTATGCTTTTAAGGGTAACCACTTCCTATTTTATCATGGAAATTATTTATGATTTTTGTGGCTTTAACTCTAGAAACACATCTTAGATAGATCCCCATACAATTTTTCCTATAGAGGACTCCCATTTTAACCATAAAATGAGATGATATAGTCCTAAATACCATTTTATACTCCATTTTAAGGTATGGTAGACACCCTTTGTGAAATAAATAGTGAACAATATTCTTGTACTAATCACCACTAGACACTTGACCTATTTTAACCTACAAAAAAATACGTGGATCAATATTTATAATAAGTTGGATTAGAAATTAGCCTCTAACTAAACTAGTATATTTTATTTATATATCATATTCTTAGAGTTTGTTCATCCACTTCCCTCTTCCTTCTCCAAGTTCATTTTATCCCAGCATCAGCTTGACAGTCATATCAAACACTATGACATACATCTTGTTCCTTAGGATGTAGTGTCTAAACTTCTTGACAACCTTCACCAGAACCTAGGATTTCTTATCTAAACTAGGATAGTTATGTTTTTTGTTCTTCAAGATAGTGCTCATGAATGTTATAGGATGATATTTGTCATCTTCTTTTAGCATCAAAATAGTGGAAACAATGTGATCAAAAGTAAAAGAGTATAATTTTTTTTTTTGTTAAAATAAGGACTTATTATAAAAATTACTTTAACAATAACATCCTTAATTATTTAAAATCCTTATTTTATTTAGTGGTCCATTTTATCTTTGCATCTTTCTTCAGCATTGTGTTGAGTGGTCCTACGATCTCTATAAAACAAGATATAAATATTCTTACAAAAATAATCTTCCCAAAGAAAAATTTAAACTCTTTTTTGTTGTTAAGGATTTCTACCTTTGAAATTATATTTATCCTATTAGGGTCAATATTAAAATATTTCTAGGTGATTACATTTCCTATAAGTTTACCTTTGATTACATAGAGGATACCTTTCTTGTGGTTTAAGGAAATAACATACCTCCTGTACTTCTCCATCACTTGTTCCAAATGCATTGTGTGATTGCCTCCATTTTTAGAAAAAACTATTAGATCATCCATGTAAATAATGATTCACTTACCTATTAATCCTTATAATATAAGGTCCTTTGATTTTCATAAAGTTTCTCTTGTGTTGATCAATCTAAATTGCATTCATTTTTATGCAAACATTCCCCACTTGGTGGTGAAGGTAGTTTTCATTCTGTCATTATCATTCACTAGGACTTGGTTATATCATAAAAAATATCAAGGAATGACATAATTATAGACCTTATCACCGACTAAATGACCTTATCCAAGGATGGCTAGGGATAATTATCCTTCTTTAAAGATCTGTTCAAGTTTTTGAAATTGACATAGAGTCTGATTTATCCATTCTTCTTTTAGACTGGCACAAGATTTACATCTTATGTTGAGTGTCATATGGGAAATATTATCCTTACATCTATAAATTTCATCACTTATTTTTAAATAAGTGGTTTTAGCACTAGACTCACTAGCCTCTATCTTTGCTTGAAGGGTTTGCATGCTCCTTCAAGGGGATAGTGTGAGTAATCACACTAGTATAAAATATATTAAGATCATCATATGACCAAGAAATGACATATTTAAACTTGGTTAAAATGGTAGTGGATTCCTTCAGCTCTTCATTAGTGGAAACTAAACCAATGTTGACACTTTTCTCATTCCCAAGATTTCCCAAGTTAACTTGCTTATAATATTTTCCACTCACCATGGGTTATTTAGCTTTAGTTATTTGTTTATCTAGGTCAAACATCCTTTATAAGGAGATAATGACCTTGGGGATTTAGTTCTCCTCAAGTTGGATTACTCAAACTTTATTGTCCTTTGAATTTTTTACAAAACTTTCATCCTTTTCATCAATAATGTGGGATTTACATATGTTAAAATTATGCATGAAGTCAATTATCTATTTATCATCATCATAAACTTGGAAGTGATAGATATTACCTAGAATAAAGGGGCATGAAATCATTTCCATAGTAAACTCTTGTATGTTCAAAGGCTCTGGAGGCATCAGGTTTGCTATTGTTGAAGCTATAGCATCTACCAATTAGCTATACTCCTTATGTAGGGAAATAATATTAAATGAGTCAAAATACTCAATAAAATCCCAAGATATGAATTTATAATTTATTAAATAGGAGATATTACACTAATATCTTTTCTTGACTTGATTAAAAACTAATTTTGTAACACAATAGACTAATAGTTCCTTTACCTTATGTTTGGTTGCAAACTGAAGTCCTAAAATAAGAGTTTCATATTCTATTAAATTATTAATACAAGTGAACTATAATCTATAATAAATTAGATATTGTTTTCTTTTAGGATTTTTGAAGATAATTGTAATTCTAGAACCTTGCTTAGCTCATGCACCATAAAAGTGTTATGTCTAGAAACATTTATTTTCTTCTTTGACCTTATCATTTGCAGCAACATTAGTGGTTTCCAAAGTTTAAACACATAATCCAAAGGATTGGTAATTTTCATTTCCACTATTTTCATTGTATTCAGTGAGCGTGTATTTCATTTTGGGTTCATAGTCAATCCAAATTTGATTTGTAATCCTGTGCCAAGGTAGCCACATGTGGGAAAAATTAGTGGACATATATCCATTCATGGATTTAGTCCAATCATGACTCAAAAAGAATTCATAAGCCTCAAATATTTTAATGACTTGAAGTGTGATAAACTAAGGGATTCAGGGTTCATGAGTGAGCTGTATGTGAATATTTAACAATTCACCCACCACTTTCAATCTTGATTTGTCCAATTAAGCCACTAATTTTTTTTATTTTATTAGGTTTAATCCCAAAGTTTTGTAGATTCCTAAAGGCATAATATTAGTTGAATCACCAAAATATAACAAGCAATTTTGAATATTCTTACCAAAAAATATTTATAATCAATAGAAATGGTGGAACTTCATGCTTAATCTTATACATTACCACATTTACATGAGTTGGTTTAGATTTTCTAGAGCTATACTTTTCATTCAATGATTTCAATAGAAAATCACATTGTTTAGTGATTTGAGTGAGTTCATACAACATTATGTTTAACTTGATTTTTTTCATAACTTCCATTATGCTATATCCACCTTTCAATGTTGTGTAGGGAGCTTCTATTATTGGTTGAGTTTCCTTACCTTTAGGGGGTAGAGGATTATTGTTTATCCAACCATTAGGAGGTGTATCAATTTTATTAGGTGGGGTGAAAATGGTTAGAGGTGGGTTTTTACCTTTACTTCTTAAAGCATAATTTTTCCTTTGGTATTATTACAAAGCATGCCCTTCCTCAACATTATATTTAGGGTCATTATCATTTTGACTATAAAAATCATAGATCTCAACCATGAGGATTATTTTTGGATCTCTATAAGAATCATTGGTATTTTTAGATCCTTTAGCATTACTTTGATCAATGGGATTCACCTTAAACCCTTGCAATTAGATCTAAATGCCTTCAAATGCATGATAGAAATCAACACAGTATAGTTCTCCATGTCTAGATGTATTGTGCACTCGGCACTAGTTGGGCAAGGCTAACTCATAAATGTTGATCTCAAGAAACTTTCTCAAGGGGGGGATTGTTATTATTGTTAGACCTATTGAAGGGTCTATTATATCTCTAGAAGTTGTAATTCCTATTGTAACCCTCACGAGTATTTTCCATTTATTTGTTGAGGTCCAATAAATCATTAGTAACTTTATGAATGGTCCTCTATATCAAAACTAGTTCTCCCTTTGGACGATCTGAGTTATTATTTTGGGTCACTATTTGAACATTGGTGTTATTTACATGCACTAGTGCTTGACTGATATTGCTTAGGGGATGTGCTCTAGCATTCATTTGGTTGAAGAATCATAGTTTTTAGTTGGGTGTAGTGTGGCTTAATTAAAAATGGTTAATTACTAGCACTTGGTTTAATATATTCAAAATTTTATTCATGTTGGGTAAGATATTTATAGTAGGTAGCATTGGGTCATTGTTTGGTATAGAAAATGTAGGATGCCACTGTGGGTGCATTTTCTCATCAATATGGATGACTTTAGCATATTATAAATGAAACATGTTAATATTCAAGGCTCTTTTCAGGAAGATAGTTGTCATTGGGTCTAAGGCATTTTTATATATTTCTAAGAACAAATTATCTACTGTCTTATAGGGTGGGGATGTTAGGCTATACATTTTTTGAAACTTTGCATTGAATGTTATAATTGGTTCCTTTATGTCCCTTTTGAGGGTGGTGAACTATTTATACACAACTCTTAGGATTACTACCATACCAAATTGGGCAATAAAAGTATCATTGAACTGATCCCATCCTTTGATGGAATCTTCTAGCGAGTTGGAGAACCAATCATAAATCATATCTCAGAATGTAAAGGTAAAAAGGAAGCAAGCCACGTCCTCATGAATTACATTAAATAGCCTCAAAAATGATTTAAATGACTTTATATGCTCTTTAGTAGTTACTCTACTAGTGGGGGTGAAGAGAGGCAAATATTTTTATAGGTTCCATAGTAGATCATGCATATCTCCAAGGACATTGATGGATGAGTTAGCTAACCATGCCATGATTGGCAAGAGGGTTAGAAATTTTTGGTTAGATGGTGAATTTTCCTAGGTCCAAGATTTCCTACATTTACCTTTGTCTAGTTTTACCTTCCTATGAATTTCTATGGATGTTAAAGGGACCCTAGATTCATATTGAGATCTGGTTTTAATCCTAAGTAACTCCAAAATGTAAAATAGGTATTAATAACTAGAGAGCAAAATAAATTCAAAGGTATCTTCATAGGTGTCAAATATTACAAATATTAGTCAACTAATTATAGAAAATCCTTTAAAAATTAGATCAAATAGCTTTACCTTCATATTTGAGGATTCAATCCTTAAAACCTTAGAGTTTTCAATACCTATACAAATACTATTAGTATTGCACATTAGCCTATAAATATCATTGTTAGATGAACATTCTAAAGAATTTATAGGCCCAATTTAATAATATGAGAGAATTTAAGCATTTCAAAATATCTTTAGCACAAATCTATGCAAAGGTTTACTCAATCCTAAGTGAATTAGAGAAATTATGATCTTAAATGTCTTGATTCAGTATAAGTAAGGTCTCAACAATTGACCTTTACATAAGTTCTCACAAATAACTAGATTATTTACCAAATTTATATCATCATTTGTAAAGATGATTAATAAAACCTTCAATATGCCTAAAGAATGGGGTATTTCGCCCATCTTTAAGTTTTTGCATAAGTTTAGATAGCAAAATTAAATATTTCTAAATTTATATAAATGAACACTAAATTTGATGGAATCCTCCAAAGAGTCAAAAGATTCATACAAATAATGTATATCTTCAATGTTATTTTAAAATATTTGTTTAATTTGAAACAACTATGCATATATTTAATTAATCACACTACATTTTTACCAAGATGCATGAATGTAATTGTGTAGGTGCCCTCCTTCTACCATTAGATTTTTCCTTCATGTTAATATACTTAATGTGCTTCTTGTTTCACTAAGGAATAGGAGGAAAGCAATAAAATAAATTTTAAGTCATAGAAGAATAAAGGCTTGAGTTTTTTACTCAACTACTACTAAAAATAGAAAAATAATAAAGATATGTCCACCATTTGTAAATCTACAAATAGAACCTACAGTATGAATAATAGATTATACAATAATGACACTTTTTTTCTTGCTAATCCTTTTGAAATTGATCTAAACTTTGCCAATTATTTCCCAAGCACAAACAAACCATGAATATTTATAGAATGAACTAAAATAAAGTGACTCAAGGGTAGATCCAAAGGTAAGAAGGGTAGGGAAGAAAATAAATTTTTCTTCATATGGTTAGAGGTGTCAATTATTCTAACCTCTATGACAATAAATTTTAAAACTATCACTCACCAACCCTAGTGTAATATTTAAATCCAAATGAATACAGTTGATACTTTAAAGGAAAGGAGATGCATATATCTGAAATCATATGTTGCATGAAATCTACTTATTCACATAAAATTGTATAAGCACATTCAACTGAAAATAAGATGAAATAGAGAACATAAACGAATAAATTTGTTAGTCTAGTGTTAAAATCAAACCAATAGATGTATACATTAATATTATTTCTAAATTAGTCATAAAAAATAAACCATTAATTATATGAAAGCATGAGAAGCAGAAATTTTAGAACACACAATAAAGCATTCAAACAATCTCAAAAATTCTTAGTTTTTTTGCATTAATTTTTTAACTGCTCCTAAAAATTATAATTGAGTGGGAATACACCTATATATAGGCCTCAAAATGTCTATAATTTCAAGTGGGCCCATTAAAATATGCCCAAATATAGCCAAATAGATTTTAGCTTTTGAATAACAATAACTAAAATACCACATATTACAAGGCAATATTCCAAATTTGAATCTACAAAGCAAAGAAAAATATTCCTCAAGGCCCTTGTTGCCTTGATTAAGCTGGATGTGGTTATTGTGCTTAAATGGGAACTTGTTTTTGAAATGCCAATTTTTCTCCCTAGAGGAGGTTACTACCATGGAAGGGGTTATTAGATAATTTTGACCAGCTTGCTATTGCAACCTTTGTTTCTCTATATCTTCCTTTATCCAAACTTTAGTTCATGCTAAGTAGTCCTTGAAAATTTGACTAAAACTTAGGATCAAAATTGAAAATAGGTTAGGTATTTTTTGAATAAACTTACCATGCTCTGCAAGTATAGGCCTCAGTGATTCTTTAATAACAACAACTCTCTCTAGCCTTTGGTTAACAAAAGTGATAATGTTCATCACTTCAGTGGTAGTCTCAACATTAGATATGTCTAGCCATAATTTTGAAATAAATAATTCCATTTTAGCCCTAACCTCCTTGTCATCCATAAAAATACCATTAGGTTTGTTCACCCTAGTTACCATAGCATCCTTTGGCAATAGGGAAATCCTAAAATATATTTTTTCTAAAAATGTAATTACATCATTAACTTGTTATAGCCACCTTTTCAATATTATCCTTATATTCATCATTATAGTCTATGTTGGGATGATGTCTTCAAGTGGAAATGTCTTAAGTTCTAGGAAATTGTTGTTCCTTAAAACTCTATCCAAGTTTGCCAACTTTGCATGATAGAGTGAAAGTATTTCGTCATATTTAATGACCAATTTAAACTTCAAAGTCCCATACTCTTTCCTTCTCTTCATGACCTTGTATAAACTAAAGACATTGATGATTACATTTATTACTTGGACTATAGTATTATCTATCATTGTAGGTAATTCTTACTCCCTCAATATTTTCACCTCTTGTTGCATACATTTCATTAAAGCCACTGTGGATTCTACATTGGCTTGGACCATGAACTTAGGGTTCTCTGCATACTGATCTAATTCACTTGGGCCAACCTTCTTCTTATTTTTTAAAGTGAATAAAGACCCTTGACTTTCATGAGCCATAACTGAGATAGATTGGGGACATGTAACCTACCTTATCACCACTCTTTTCATGGTACCTTTAGCAACATCAAATTTCACTCTAATGTATGGTACAGAGAGGACTACCTGAGGTCTCTCTTATCTTGATATTAGTATAATATCTATGACCCAATTTGGGATAACACTATGAATTAGATTTTCTAGAGGTGAAACTAAAGATAGTGTAATTGGGGTAGAGGATCAAGCTATAATAGGAATGTGTGTCAAGTTTACTAGGTTTCTCTACCCAAGTGTACCAAGTGGAGTTCTTACAAGTCCCATATTTAAAATAAATGAAGGTAATTATGGGGGCATGTTGACCTTTGTAATTATAGTAACATTGAATGGGAATGCATGCAAAGGTGTATGTGGAAAAGTTGAAAGCTTTTAAATGCGTTTTAATGGCCTTGTAAATGTATGGGAATGAATAGAAAGTGTTTCTCTAGTTATTACTTCCCAGGAAGAAGTGGAACTAACCATCTGAGTAGCAATATTTCCTAATGAATATGAAATATTTATAGTGGCATGAGAAATGAAATTGGGGATGTTAAATCCCAAGGAAACACTAGATTGGCTTAGGATAGTATCAAATAAATATTAAGTAGTGTTATTTGTATCTACTAATGACATTAAATACAATGGGGGAAAAATAATAGATGAGATACTTGTGGAAGCAATGATAAGAGCAATCCCAAGCAAGATGCTAGTTTGTATTAAGTTCCATGATGGGGGAGAAATGGTAGGCGAAAAAATATAGAATCAAGATAATTTTGAGATGTAATTCCAATTAAAAAATAATTTAATGGTGAGGTAATTAAATTTGGAGCTTGTGCTCCAAGGGTAGCCTATGGTGTGTTAATGGCAATAACAACAATACATGGATCAACTCTTGGAGAGGGTGCATTTGTTTATTCTTGTATAACTTGGGTACCTATAGGAGTTGCTTGAATTCAAGGAAATATACTCACTTGACAAGATGGTAGAGGGGTTATTCTTACTTTCATAGTGGTCTTAGGCTTAACTTTCCTCTTGTATACTTTCTCAATATTTATACTCGCCAATGCCTGCACTTCTTCCATACAGAGCCCAATGGATTTTTCCAATTCCACAAGGTTAATATAAATAAGGTAAAGTTGACCTAAGATTTATAAAATGTCTCCCATATTATATGTAGAGATTATTATGGTCCCTTAGGAAGGGTTAGGCTAACAACTATATCCTCCTTGACTAAATCCTAAAGGTAAGTCCTAAATGCTTGAAGTGGCAAGTTGTGGAGGTGTATTTAGCTTGTTCCTACCAAGAGGAACATTAATATCATATTATTAATCTTTCTCTTCCTCATAGTCATCATCAAATACATTCCCATGTGATGGTTATGGTTGAGACTTATAAATATACTACTTTTTATTCTCCCTATCTAGTCTCATCTCCAGTTCAATGTTCTTCATTACTACATTCTAGAGTACCACTTCATAATTCAAAGAATTTATACACACACACACACACACACACACACACACACACACACACACACACACACACACACACACACACACACATACATACATATATATATATATATATATATATACATATATATACATACATATGTGTGTGTGTGTGTGTGTGTATATGTGTGTGTACACACACACACACCCACACATATATATGTATGTATGTATGTATGTGTGTGTGTGTGTGTGTGTGTGTGTGTGTGTGTGTGTGTGTGTGTATATATATATATATATGTATGTATGTATGTATGTATGTATATATATATATATATGTATATATACATACACATATATACATACATACATATGTGTGTGTGTGTATGTGTGTGTGTGTGTATATATATATATATAGACACACACACACACACACACACACACACACACACACACACACACACACACACACACACACACACACACACACACACACACACACACACACACACACACAAACACACACACACACACACACACACACACACACACACACACACACACACACACACACACACACACACACACACACTTGTGTACTTATTATTTATGATTGTATTCCATTGATACATATTTCTTGAATCTTAAATATATTCTTGGAAATGACCTTATTGGGATCCCACGGTTTGAAGTCATCTTTAGGAAATATGTATGAATCCCTATGCCTAGCAACTACATTAATATCATACCACTTAGTGATATTGTTCCTCCCTAGTTTGTAAGGAGATTTTATGGGGGGACATTTTATTCTTATCCTTTAAGAATCCATCAAATATATGTAAAATTTGATACACCATTTATTGTTGATCTAGTTTCATTGTCATAAACCTTGGCAGTCTATGAGTGACCACCATCACTCCTTCCATTTTGATAACCATGCAGTCTAGGTATAACTAATAGCTACTCATGTCTTTCAAGGTTTTCCTAATTTCATGGGAAAACCTTCCATCTCAAATTCATTGATTTAATGTTAGAACATCTATGAATATCCATTATATAAAAAAGTTGAGGCATAACCTTTGGATACTCAAGAGACCATGAAATTCAACCTAGTTGAGTAGTTACACAAATTTCATCTAATAAGAAGATAATGATAAATAAGGGGGCACAATTCTTAGAAGTGTCATGTATTACATACACCAAGTTATTATTGATAATTTCCCCAAGCAGGGAAATCTATTAGTCTTCTAAGATTATTTACAACAATAGAATAGTCCTTATGTCCACATAAGCAATGTGTAGACTAGAAAATATTATATTCAAGCAGGCTAGGCCAATTCTGACTCCTTGTCTAAATTTTTGTATGGTCAAGTTTCTTTGATCATCTATGAAAATAGTTCCCATTGGGTCAGTCACCAATGAAGCCAAGACCTTCTCTAGGGAGTGCTCTTCATACCAATTGTTGATGATAACCTAGTTATATTCTATCTATGGTGAGGGAAGGTCATATTATTTTTTTAAGATCAATATTTATATGAAATAAATATCGATCCCTTGGGAAATTTATTTAATCATCCTATCTTTGCACTTTGACCTCCTAAAAATATTGTAAACTAGGTTAGTGCATGGCATGACCTCTAGCTTAACTACAACATTATAGAGACTAACTACATTAATGGAAAGGATATCAAAAGATAATTGGATTCCATGAGGCATGGTATCATTCTCATTAATAGTCCTGGTTTCTTCTACATTAAAATATATACTACTATAATGCAATTCACTAGATGTTATGGCCTCATGAATAAATTTAGTATCTTTAAAGATGACTGAACAACCATTCTGAAACATAAAATAATCATTCTTAAAGTAACTAATATTACATGGAATAATATGTACTTGTACCATATTTTGAAATACTTTAGGTAGAAATAAAAGTACCTTTGTATCCTTCTATAATTTTCAATCTCTAATAATGGTAGTCAATATTTTAATTTGTTAATGGCTTTATCTTTGTCATATTGTGAGAGCATGGATAGTAGAGAAAGAAAATGTGTATATCTTAGAAATACAAGTAATAATAACCTTTATTGTGTATCCTTTTGAATTATTTCTCTGATTAATTCAATGTTAATGGTGATCTTGGTTCATACCGTATTAATGGCAAGCTTGTCAACCTTACATTTATTTGAAATAACTTCAGACTATTGCTTTTAGAAATTAATTGTACCATAATTCAATTTATATTTAATTTCTCTTATTTTCCATCAATTTTATCTATAAATCTAAATATATCCACCTTTTGACATGTGACTACCACCTCAGATCCAAATAAGTACTCACATGGCCTGAATATAACTAAGTTGTGTAGCCATTACTCAAAATCTGGGTGTATGGCACATTTTGATTTCCTCATGGAATCTTAAAATGTAGATATGCATGATGAATCATTTATATCCTAGTATGTGGTATATTTTAATTCATATTAAGATCTCAGGTGGTTTCATTTATCTTTTATTGGCCATGAGAATGCCACGCATCACTCTTATGGGAAATCATAGCTTTCCTTTCAAGGTGTCTCTCTTAAAAGGCTTTTGGATAATTTTAAACAAATTGGCACTAATTATATGGCTTGAGTGGAGACATGCATCATTCTCATAGGTGATCTCATGGATCTTAGATAAAAATAATGCAACAATGGCATGTTACATCATTATATGGGCCCAAAGGGGACACATGTCATTCTTATAAGCTATTATTTATTATTCTACCATATGTCATTATTTTAAGTCACATTGAATAGTTTTATATCATCAAACCTTGATCATATATCTCAAGTAAAAATACATGTTTACCTTAATCTATTATGAGATTTAGATGGATGTAACATGGTGTGAACATGTAGTGACCTTGGATAAACCCAAGGGGGACATACATCACCTTGGAAGGTTGCTCAGGTCTAGCTGGTTGCTACTAAGACACATGATGGAATATCATAGGCTTATACACTATGGAGGATGTGTATGGGATTCATGGTGGCTTTAATTGGATTGGCTCATTCATATTAGATAAGATCCTAACATTTAGCCCTGGGATTTGAATTCTAATGACTACCTTTTCACAATCCATCTAGATGATGCTACGTAGCTCACAAACTTCATATATTTTTTAAAGGTGTCTCATGTGGGATGTGACAAATCCTTAATGCATTACAAGGCATCATGAGGTGGAGATATATCTCTTTAGGCCATAGTTTTAACTTTGATGTCCTACAAGGTATCACAAACTATGATTTTAATTTGACATCTTGTTAGGTCATGTGATAAACTAAGTTAGCTTCTTGAAGATGTCATTTCCCATCTAAATAAAATATAAATATGTTTAAAGATAAAATTTTAAATAAAATTAGTTAAACACAACATAATGTTAATCTAATAAAAGCTAGCAAAACTTGTGTTTATGTTTTTTAGAGAGCTAGGTCACACTTCCTAAGCAAAAGCCTATATGCATATCATTAAACCATCTATGGTCAATAATTCATTACAAAATAGAACTTGAATAATACTTACAATAATTTTAATATTTATAAGTATCAATCCTTATTTCAAAATGAGTGATAAATCAAAAATTCTAGAAACACAAGTATTGGTAAATTCAATCAATTCTCCATGTAGTAAATGCATGTCCCTATTCTAAGAATAGGGGAATGTTGATCATCAATAAAAGTTATATAAGAAACACTTTGATTTGTTTCACAATGTTATGATAGTAATTGTGATAATTTTGAAGTTACTAAAATTTCAAATAATGGTACACTTTTGGGATTTTTATCAACAATGAAATAAATCAATCAAATTTAAATTTTTTGTTGAATAAAAACAATCAAAAATTCATCATTTATGGATATTATTTAGATTTAATATGATTATACTCTTTAAATATAATTAAATTAATGAATTAAGTCAAGAATCTCATTGATATAATGTAAATATTACTTTAAAATAATGTGGTACATTCTTTTGGAAATTATTCAAAAATTAACCAAAATGAGAAGATCATGTCAAATAATATTTGTGCTTGTTCATCAAAATTGTGTCAAGGGATTTGTACTAACATTTGATATTATTTATCTTCTTAAAGATGATGATTATGGTTCGTGATATATAATTATTTGTATATTTATTTATGAGATTCATATAGGAAACTTTGAGTTGACACAATTGGAAAATTTTGAAAATGATCCAAACATTTACGTCTTTGTTATGAATCATACATGGATAGAGAGTATCTAAAAAATATTTATCATTAATATGGTTTATATATGTGAATATGGAAATATTATGCTACACCATCTATCATATTTTCAAGTCAAATTTTTAATTAATTTTACCAATTTGAAATATTTTGATGACAAAATAGATAACAATGTTAGGTTAATTAAGAAAGAGTATTACATGGGATCTATAATCACCTAAAAGTATTAATTGGATGCTAGGAATTTCACTTGAGATACCCTATTTCAAATTTATTGCTAGACCCATTCTAGAGCCTTAGACATACTTTTTTAATCATTGTGTAGTCCAAAGTCACCTATAATTAGTCAAAACATAGTCCTAGAACTATTTCCCCAAATCCCCATCCAACATGCTTAATATTCTACCAAGTGCACATTAGCACCACATTTTAGACACTATAACCACATGGTACTAGTGTCCCCAACTAGGTGCTAATGTCCTTATCCCTATCTCTTCCCAATGGATAATTTTTCAAATGTGTGCCCATTTTAAGGTTTTCCTATGCATATTTTATTATCCATACAAGTTACAAATATATATAAATACAAGTATAATTGACCTTTATTCATTATCTATAAAATATATGCAAAAGTGCATTCAAATGAAAGACAAGTTAAGAAAAATTAAGGTATATGATCCCTATTTTGCCCTACTTCTACATACTATCATCTATAAAAACCCTAAGCTTAGTTTTCAAGTATTTCAAATCTCAAGTACATTCAAGACATCCAAGTCCACTCTCATTCTATCATTCATTTAAACTTGCATCAAACACTATGTAGGAGAACTACAATGGGATTAATCCCTCTTTGGAGTATTGGTATGTAGGCAACTATCTTCATAGTAGGGCGTTGAGGATGTCTAGTCTATCCTACTAGCAAACACATAATTATTTCTCATGCCATACATTTAAGGGTATTAGGGTCTGTAAACTAAATTAGGCTTTCTAGGCACACTACAAAGTTTCAAGTTACATGTATGTAGGAATAGGATATAAAAACATAGGTGTAAGTGATCCTATAAAATAATAATAGTCCTAAAAAGGGGAAATTAGCACCACAATGAGGATACTACACAATAATGACACTACTATATATATATGACACTACTATCCAATGACTAAACAAACTTTAGAATCTTGTTGATGACACTGAACTGTTAAAACCCGATTTTTAAAAAACTAGATCATCTATGATAGTCATTTAATAGATAAGTATTTACTTATGCATATTTATTACTATTTTTTATAAATTCAAAGGAAATCAAATGATATAATAAATTATTACTTAATTATTATAATTTATTTAACTAATTTAGACATCTCATCCCTTTAATCTAAAAATAGGTTTTACATAGTTAAACCATAAAATGTTAAATCATTTGTTGAACCCGTCTTAGAATATTTCTTCAAAACCCATCTTACATTAATTATAATTTTTTTTCAATAATTTAGGGTTGCCTACTTCATATTTTTGAATTTTTTAAATAACCCAGCTAATAAAAATCAATTTCATATTAGGGATTCAATTTATTTTACATCTAGTTTAAATTGTTGTAAATAAACCCTATATACTCTGAGGGTTTGTATACCTTTTATCCTATTTTCATTTTCTGTTATTAATTTTACAAATTTCATATATTCTATTTTAGTATCTCTATTGTAATTTGTTTACTATATGCCATCTAAAAAATCAATCTCTCTTCCATTAAGAACAAGTGCTAAACTAGTTGGTAATCCTATAGAGCATATTCATAATTCTAATATCTAATCCTATAAAAAGGAAAAGGAACCTATTAAAATTATATATATGAATCCTTCATACCTCGATTATGTGGAATTCAATGATCATGCATCTAAAGATGATTAATATAACCAAGATTAGGATAAGGTGCACGTAGA
This sequence comes from Torreya grandis, assembly GCA_037957365.1. Classification (NCBI taxonomy): domain Eukaryota; kingdom Viridiplantae; phylum Streptophyta; class Pinopsida; order Cupressales; family Taxaceae; genus Torreya; species Torreya grandis. Next base: position 684,630 of record JARHVA010005897.1, read on the forward strand.
AAATCAAGACACACTACCTCCACTTAATGATAATGACATAATTATGAAAAAATACAAGGTGTAATAAGTATTCAAAGATAGAATTGAAGAACATAACTTTAATCATGAATAGATTCTATAGGCCATATTAGAAATCAAAAATAAGATGAACAATGGTAAGCCTTCAACCCCTTCAATAAACAATGTTGTTACACCTCCAATGGGGATAAATCAACCAACTTAGATTGCACAATTGAAGATTATTATTCAACCATCGATGATATATATACCACTTGTGGCTAATTCTTCTATTCCATATGTACAATCCTTTATGTAAGAGGTTCTTGCTATGTATTATAAGGTGTTACATCTCGAGAAGGGAGAAACTAGGCCATCACATGCCTTGGATTCCAACATTCTCTTAAATACACCTTTGGCACATCACATACAAAAAAATCATTTTCCATATGGATTTGTGGCACCCAAGATCACATTATATGATGTCAAGGGTGATCTATAACATCACCTCAGAGCCTTTCATGCAACATGCTTAGATCATGTGAAGAATGATTGGATTCTTATTAATTTATTTACATGTAGTCTCAAGGAATATTCCCTATAATGATTCTATGATTTATGTTAAATATAGAGCTTTGGTATATATTTAAACAAAGTCTATTACCAGCACTTCATGAATCTATCTTATTTAATAAGTTTCCCACATTTACCTATATGTGCCACACATTCAAGGAAAGAGAGGTTAAGCTATTAGTAATGGAAAAAATAAAGTACACAAATGGATCCAAATCAACTATTAAGAGTTAAAACAAACCTTTATACAAGGTTAGGTCCATAGAAAATAAAAGTGATCAAAAGGCCATAATCAACTTCCAAGCCTACTCCCATATTGGTTTTATCCACTCCTTAGTGCAAAGTCTTCACTAATATTCCATAGTCACTAGGATGATTTCTGCAACAAATATTGGAATGCAATGTTTTATCTCTCCCTCACATTAAATATGTTGATACAAAACATACTCTTTCAAATATTTATGATTCAAAAACATTTTATTAGTATCACAAAGCACCAAACCACATGATGAATAGATACATTAGTCTAAAGTACAAGATACATGATCTCATTAAGACTAACATTATTGATGTGGGCACACCCATAGAGGCAAAAAAGTAATAGAAAATAAAGGAAAAGACACTAAAGATATTTTCAAATCATTTCCCAAAGAATATAATGAATGAGGCAGGGGCACATCAGGTGTTCAATATACATACTAGGCATATCCACAACCAGACTCATAGTAGACAATTACAAAGGAGATGCATCCACTGCGTAACATTATTAGAATGTATCACACTACAGTGACACCTATACCACTTATCACATTTTTAGAGTAGGATATTGTGGATGATGAAACAAATATAAATCTTCTCTTTATATGAGCATATATAGGCCACCATCCTATTCTTAGTGTTATGGTTGACAATGAGTCAAGCATAAACATGTGTACCATAACACTCTTGAAACACTTGGGCTATATAGAGTGGGATATATTCCCCATAGATATAGTCAATGGTTTCAATAGCCATGTTCAGATCTCCATTAGGGATATTTTATTCTATTATAGGTTAAACCAACACACATATCCACTTAGTTCCTAATAGTACCTAGTGTGGGTGTATTACATATATTATTAGTAAAGTTATGGTTACAATATCTCTAATCCATCCCATATATAATAAATTGATTATTGAAGTATATACATGCTAATCAGGTGGCTAATGTGGAGGGTGTCTCATATGAGTATCATTTTCCCATCCTAGAGGTAGTTCTAGCACAATTTCTATTTATAGTTTTAGCATAGAGACTAGTCATAGTTATAGAATAATTACTAGATATTACATGGTTATTATTTAAAATAGAGAGTAAAACTCTTATGTGTACATCATCGCATTCAATAGATTACTCAAAGAAGGCTAGGCCTACTCCAATAACATCTACATGCATGTAGACTCTCCCATAGAGATGATTATTAGAGAGACCATTGCATCAGAGATAATCACATATTCTATAATACCTTCTTCTACTCAATTTAGATTGATATTAGTTATATTAGCTTATAGGAGTTCTAAATATAGGGTGCCTATATCACCTATAGATTTCAATTCTATCATATGGGTCCCTAAGACCCCTACATTTCATAGGGCATCACATTCAATGCCATAACATCATAGCATCACCACATAGGTAGCTTCATACTTAGATTATTTAACATAGTAGATCAAAGGCTAATAATTTACCTTTCACACTACATTCACAATCATATTTACCCTATTTGACAAATGTTATAATGATAGTGAGTCTCTTATGAGACTCATTAGTTAGTATGGTTCCTAACCTTGTATATACTTCTCTCTCTCTCTCTCTCTCTCTCTCTCTCTCTCTCTCTCTCTCTCTCTCTCTCTCTCTCTCTCTCTCTGTACATATTTTATTTTCATTTTATTGTACATAGCTTATACTCAAAAAACACAAAAATAATATAGCATGTCAAAATATAAAACCATTCAAATATTTCAAAAAAATAAAATTTATAGATTGTATCTATTACTATGTTTACACTTATATTACTTACTAGATATTGCATATTACTAGCTATCCTAATATAGTCAATTTTATCATAAACATATGCTTCATTTATTCTTGTTGAGTGCTTTTATATTTTAGACATGACTCTAGTCCACTACATTGATCTAGACTAGCTATCAACTACCCATTTGGGGAATTTACACCAATATAGTTCTATAAATTGATAAATTTACCCACATGGGGGAATATCATACATATTTTTTATAAACAAGTTCTATTTTACATACTATACATTCTAGTGTATGCATTGATTTATCTTGATATCTATCATTTCTCCCCATTGCTCAATTTTTTTGCCAACTATCACTAGTTACACTTAGTATATATGTATCTTAGAATCTACAAAGATTTGTACTACACAATTATACATGCTTTCATTTCTAGTTTTCCTATATTAGACTGTATTGTGTTTCCTATGTTTATTATATCTTCAAGACCATTCGAATATGCAATTATTCTTTATCTCTATGCCACTTCTCTATTTTTATTCCTTGGACATGTTGCCATATCACTTGTGTGTTCTTTACTACTTGGATATGTAGACATTTTAACATGTCCTTCTATGTGTCTATACACCAAATTATGTGTTTCTTACATATGTGGACATTTGAGCATGTCCTTTTATGTCTTCATTCTCAGATTTAGTGAGATTTTCACATGTCCCTTGTATTTTGGTCCTTTGGGATATATTTTGTGTCCCTCATGTGCTTGTATGTATGCTTCCTTGTATGCTTCTACACCATGACACTTATATTTTCTTGTTACATGCACACTAATTTTCAATGCCATGAGGGACCTCATGCATCTACCCTTCCTACTTGGGTGTCATGATGGACATCATGCCCCATTCCCCTAGGTAATTAATTAAATTTAATACTATACACATTGATTACATTTATCTTTAAACCCTATTATAAAAATAGATTACAACATACATTTACATTACTTACTCATGCTCAGATACTTTTACATTCTGATGTTATGTTTGTAGATTATATTGGAATATCATGAACATTCTCTAGATAACACATTTTTTAGAGCTACTTATTTAGAGAGTCATTCTTACACATATTTCAAAACTACCCTCAAAAGAGGGGGCATTAATAGGGGTTTTTCATAGATATTAAGCTCTTACATTACTATTCATAGATACATTTCAATACACAGGCTCAATTTCACACATTAGACTTAGGGCAAACATAGAATAGAAAAGTGACTCAAAATTTAGTTTAGATCACTTAGAAATAAAACTAGGAAGACATTAGAACCTAGATTGAAACACTATAACCATAGGTTTATATTGTATACTATAGGGAACTATTATCCAATAGCCTTAGCTTCAAGATAGTCTAGATCATTTAGACAAGTACACTAAGTATAATATATATTTTCATAGATATAGTAACATGTTTAATAGTTATGCTTAGATTTATCTTAGATACATTCATTTCAACTTAGATTCATAATAGTTGCTTATATTTTGAGGCATCATGCACAACAAGATCACCCCCATTTTTTATTTAGTTAAAGAGATTCAACTAATACATACTCATTTTAGATTTAGTATACTCAGTTATCAAATTAGGGGCATGTTCTCAACACATGGTTTCCATAAACTCAACTACAGATAGGCTAATCATATGGAATGGAAAAATCCATATCATTATCTATGATATATACACAACTATCATATTCTAGGTTGTCAATAGATTTATGCATTACTCCATCTACAGTGGTTGATATTTTTGAGTAGGACAAAGCTACTTAATATACCTTAGAGCCCAGAAACCTGACATACATAATTAGACTTACTTAATTAGATACTTTTAATACTTTGTGTAGTTTAATTACAAATGCATATAATTCACACAAGTGGGTAATGATGAATTCATGGCCTACTTGAATTCATGAGCCACCCACATGAGAGGGTTAAACACACTTATAATCTTATCCAAGTTATTCACAATGATTAGGATCCATTAAGTAGGGGTGGGAAATGATTGAGTCAAAATTATATTGAGTTATTAAGCCACCTATATGAGGATTGGGAAATCGATCATCTGATTCTATGTTATTCAATGATACAATCACTATGTATACTCACACACATAGGTTGTCACTAGGTTAATACATTAGTTTGGTATCCAATGAGGTGTATTCATTCATTTTCTCTATCTTTACTTAGACATACTCATTTACATTATTTAAACATATTATTTTAATTTTGATTATCTCTTAAGTAAGGAAAAAAATTTACATGTTTCATTGTAGGACATTGTTTTGGATAATGTTACACATACGCAAACCCATATTTTCATACTCATACTCAGCTATGTATGCTTCACTTCCAAGGTAAGTCCAAGTATGATTTTTTTTCCTTTATACCAGTCATTTTTCTCTTCTACATTATTATAATGAAGGGGAGGGGGAAAACATAATCGACTGAAAGTGGTAATTGGATTCTAAGAGTGTCACCTGAGTTACCCTATTCCTAGTTTAGCCCTGAACCAATTCTAGATCCTTAGACATAATTTTTTAGTCATTGAGCAAACCACAGTCACCTAAAATCAATCAAAACATAATACCATAATTATCTTCCAATTTCCCAAACTAAATTGCTCAACATTATTCCAAGTGGACATTAGCACCACATTTGGGACACTACAACAACATGGTACTTGTGTCCCAAAATGGGTGCTACTATTATTAGCCCTAACTCTTACAAATAATTTTTCAAATTTGTGCCCCTCCTAAATTTGGCTTAAGTATATCTTATTATATACACAAGTTATAGATCTCTATAAATATAAGTTTGAATGACCTATATTGATTAGATGAAAAATAGATGTAAAAACACATTCAAACCAAAGACAAGGTGAGAAAAATTAAGGTATTTGATCCCTACTCTACCCTACTTCTATATATATCATATAAAATAACCCTAATCTTACTTTTCAAAGATTTAAAACCTCAAGCGCATTTAAGGCATCTAAATCAACTCTCATTCTAAAGTTAACTTTCATTGGCATCAATCACTAGGTAGAGAAACTACATCAGGATTGATCCCTCTTCAAAGTACTGGTATGCAGGTAACTCTCTTCACAAAAAGTTGTTGAGTATGTCTAGCCTATCCTACTAACATACCCAAAATTATTTACCATGCCATACTTACAAGGAAGATCAGGGTTTTACACTCTAAATTAAGTTTTCCAAGCATAACATAAACCTCCAGGTTTCATCTATGTAGGAATAGGGCATACAAACATAGGCACATGTGCTCCCAAAAAATAGGAACAATCTTATAAATGGGATAGTAGCACCATGTTAAGGACACTGAAATAAGCATGATGCTCCTATCCATATGGGGTGTTATTATCTAGTAAAGAAACATACTTTAGAATCCTATTAATGACAATTAGAATTATCAAAAACCTAGTTTTCAAAACCCAGATCATTTATTACAATAATTTTATAGATAAGTCTTTATTTATGCCTATTTATTACTATTTTAGAAATTCAAAGGAAGTCAAATGCTATAACAATTCAGTACTTAATTATTGTAAATTATTCAACCAATTTAGACATCTCATCCCTTTAATCTAAACATAGGTTTTACATAGTTAAACCCTAAAAGGTTAAATTAGGATTCAATTTAGATACTTTATCATTGAAGTATGTTTTGTTTTGAAAAATGATAATAAATTTAATTTTTTAGAGAGGCTTGTGATTCCTAGCTAAAATCATTTATATTTTACCATCAAGTGGGGTACATATTTCCAAATTTATTACCAATGTTTTTGTGGTTCATCAAAATAAACCTTCTTGAGAATTTCATATCCAATCAATTTTTTTAGTGTTTGGTAAAAGTTTCCACTAAATAAACAAATTATTCATCAAGAAGTTTTTAGAGTCACACTGATGGCTTTTTTATAGGTCAAAATTTCTATAATAATGATAATTTTCATATGCACAAGGTGTTTAAGACAAAAGATATGTTACTAATACCAACTAAAATCATTTAAGTTATGATATTGTATTAATTTTTACTATATTTAATTTTGTGTTTCAAAATTTCTAAATTATTATTATGTTTGATGTAATAATCATATCAATTAAATTTTTAATGCTATGTGAAATGTTTTTGATATAGATTTTGTTTATGTATTTTAAATTTTCATTTTTATTATAAGGTAGGGTCCAAACAATTATATTAGGGAAACATTATTTTTTTATTTTTTTATTTGCGATTGTTAAAATTTCCATTTTTTTTCAAGATTCTAGCAATGAGAGGTGATGAAATTATTTTCACTACTGGATTAGATACCTCCACATAATGTGATATAAATAATACATTATATTTACACATTATATTATTATAACCACATTGAGTGCATCATCATAATAAAAACACCTTTTATCAAACAAAGTTTTCAATCATAGTTTTTGAAACATGATTCACATTGAAATTTTTTTGGATTGATGTTATTAAGATGAAACCTTAATGGTCACCTATTTAATATTTAATATGAACTATGTGCAACCTATTTTTTAGGTCTAATAAGTCTCTTGATTTCATAATTTATTAAAAATTTAATGATGCATTTTTATATACATAGTCAATGTTCTCCTATATATATTATGCAGTTTTAGATTTTTTTAAGCAAAACCAATATCCTATAAAGTGGCATATGTGACCAACTTTTATGTTTTAATACATGCGCATGCACGCACGCACACACACGCACACACACACACACACACACACACACACACACACACACACACACACACACACACACACAGAGAGAGAGAGAGAGAGAGAGAGAGAGAGAGAGAGAGAGAGAGAGAGAGAGAGAGAGAGAGAGAGAGAGAGAGAGAGAGAGAGAGAGAGAGAGAGAGAGAGAGTTGATGTTATTATGTAATTTTATTAGGTTGTACACAAATGGTACCTTTCCTATAGTTGTTATGGACTAGGCACAAAAATTAGTTTTCCCTTGTTTAGTGTTGTAATGAAATTATTTATTTAAAAAAATCATAAATAATTTTTTATTTAGGAATATATTTTATAATAAATAGAACTAAAAAGTTCACATATTCCAATGTTAAGTTATTTATTTTATTAAAATATTTTTTGGGTCATGGAGATGTCGATCTATATCTCTAAAGCAATCTTGAAATATCCATTTTATGAAACATATGAAATGAACTAAAAAAACCCAAAATTTGTTTATATATTTATTTTTTTACCTGTTAAACATTATTAAATGTTTGAGATATACAATCCAATTTTACTATACAATAATTATGTTATTTGAGTAATTTATCAAAGGATAAGCTAGGAACACACACCATAAGCTAAGAAGGAATGGTTTACAACATCACAACCAACAATGTTATTGGGTAAAAAAAATGTAATGATTCAACATTTATTTATGTATCCAATAGAATTTAAGGTAACCCCAACCACTTTTAATGAGCACAAAGGAGACAAAGGTTCATTCCAATTTACACTTGTACTCCATAAATATCAGTAGGACATTGGAATCAAGAGTAAACAATATAAAATAATACTCCACTTCAATGATATATGTAATAGGGTCAAATGAGAGAGATGAGTTTATTATTTTTCATTTCCCAATTCTTTCCAAAGGCAAAATATGACTCATATTTCATATTGAAGGGTAGTTCCCCTTAACACAAGGTTCCCAATATATATGGGAACATATTCCCTTAAATTGAAAACATAGACACAATTGACTTAATGAACCAAGAATAAGATCATAATATTCCATAAAGTAAACCACGTATTAAAACTTACTCCACCTACTTCTTTTTCCCATGCTTATATATCTTTGTATAGATATAAGGAGTTTGAATGATAATTAGATTATAAATGATATGTGAATGGTACTAAAAATTGGGAATATATTGTATTAACTCATTTTTTATTTAAAAAGTGAAATAACATTTAGGTTGACCATTAAGGTTAAACCATTGTTTATATTACTTAAAATTTATCTTAATTCCTAGAAGCTAGAAATTTATGTAACCAAGGAGAATTAAGATGTTCTTTAGGAACTTATTCAAATAGAACATTTATTAATTTGGCATCATAATATGGCCATCAGTGTTATTATAGAAATTATAAATGAAGGTAATTAAAAGTGTGGGAAAAAATCAATTCTCAAATTTAGTATCAATGATCTCATTTACAATCTAAAAGGAGTAACAAGTCCATTATAACATTCCTTAAGTGGCTCAAATAGGGAATCAATATCCAATAATAATTCTTATTTTTATCAAGAAAAACTTTAGGTTCAACCAATTAATTTAGAAAATGTTACTCAAAGGATTCAATGAGAAATTCTAAATGATTGAATAAAGATTGCAATACCATAAGACAACCCATTATAAACATGTTAATATTAACACAATGAAATATATTTAATATGACTAAAAGGGAATATGTTTCTAATTTTAATGAAAGAATTTATTTTTATAGATGATCACATTACATTTATTTAGTATTTTTCAATAAAACTCACCCTTGAGTCTTACCATGACCCACTACCAAAACATGACAAAAATTTGACAAAGATACAACATAACACCATTGATTACAAAGACAGTATGGAATTACATTACTAGTTTTTAGTATTACAATGCTTCCATCCTAAGAAGGAGGAAATAATAACCAAATATTTCATTAGTTAAATCATAAATATTCTAATATTTATATCCCCCTCAAATATGAATTTAGCATGCACTTGGTATAGGTTCTTTAAAATAAGAATGCATTCATATAAAAATGACACTTGAGTGCTAAGAATGCTACATGAGCCCACCTATCCATAAATTAGTCCTAGACCTATCTTAGGGCATATTTAGACACTTATCTAGCCTTTGTTCTAGAAACACACATCCCTAAACATCCTTAAAGTAGTCTCAACCCCTCACTTTAACATCCTAACCTCTAGTATCTTAGGTTCTTCCACCTAGACACTAGTGACATAACTTGGTTAGTAGTGCCAATGGTGTTAGTGTCCCATTTTTGGTGATATTATTATTTTCCTACCTTTGTCTCAAAAAGATATATTTTCAAATCAAGAACTACATATGGTCAGCCTAGACCACTTTTAAGGCCCACATAAACACTAGAATAGTATATATACATTACTTTTATTGCTTTAATCACTAGATGGAAATTAGATGTAAATAACACAAATTAACTTAGAACAAGTTATGTATAATCAATGTTATTAATCCCTATTCTACCTTAATTATAAATATATCCATTTAGAACATTCTTAATATTAGATTATTTAGATTTAGAGTTTCAAACACTCTCAAAGAAAAAAAATCAACATTCATACTATTTTTACTTGCACTTTTACCATCTCTTAGGTGGGGAGAACAACATCAATCTTTATCTATCCTTGAATTATTAGTATGTAGGATATTATCATCATAGTGGGGTGTTAAGGATGTCTAACCTACCCCACTAACATCACACTTGGATACTTGTGGAAATTGGATTTTTTAGAAATAGAGGTCTAGGGTTTACATGCATAATTAGTCAAAATAAATCATTAATAGGGAGTAAGAACTTGTGTACATAGGAACAAGGTTGTAAGACATATGCATAAGTTTACTTAAAATCTTAGAATAATTATTCATAAAAGACACTATCACTAAAATGAGGACACTAGTACCATTGGAATTGCTATCTAGTTAGGGAGCTATTATCTAGGAAGGTTTTTAACACTTAGATCAGTTCCTATCCTAGTTTTTATCCTCCAGATAATCCATCTCAATAAGTTTTTAGATAAGTAATTATTTACATTATTTATTGATATTTTTAGAAAGGTCAAACCAGGTCATTTCTATTACAAATCAATCATTATAATTATTACATATTTTATGTATGCAATCAAAAATGCATCATGTCTATAAATCAATCCTGGCTTAGAGAAGATAGAGCATAACTACACTTCCAATTGGGAATACAATTGTTAAGTGGGAGCATGACCAAGATCGGGATTCATTAGACCTAATTAGGGGATCATTTATAATAATACACCATGCTAGGAAGGGTTGTAAAGCCTACATTCTAACACAATTATTCAACAACCCTAAAAGAGTCTTAGGTTTAATGTTCACTCTATTCTAATAAACAATGAACTAAATCTGATATAGTGCACACCAAATATTGTGGCACAAAGTTGGGGTTATAAAAAAACAAACTAAAATAAAAATTCATAGAAGACATATGCTCACATCAATGTATATGGAATGCTAATGCATGAAAGAGAAGCACAACTACATTATCTATCTGGTCTTACAAAGGAGAAATAAATTTAGGAATACTTACCTTTGAAGATGAACCTACAAAGCCTCAATCTCTCCCTTAGCTAAGGTGATTTGTAAGATATTGTTTTGGTATGTAAGGATAACAAATAAAAATCAGCTATAGCCTACAAAACCTACCTATGAATCCAAAATACTTCTCTATAAGAAAAGATCCATATCTCCAAAGAATGTATGGAACCCTAAGCCTTATTCCTTGACTAGAAGGATCAATTAGCAGATGTTTGTTTACACTTATTAATCTTATCTTTTTTCTTAGAAATGGTTGTAAATTAATTTGTATATATAGGTGGATTTTTACCTAGATCCTTCTGAATATGTTAACTATATATGGTTGACATAGTCGATCTTGTATGTTTTTGAGAGATAAATCACTAGGTCCTAAATTAGGTTAGCTAAAGGGTAGACAAAACTCAAAGTGAAAAATACCCTAAATAGTATAAGGTTGACCGAGTCAACACTCTACAATAATTAGAGGCTAAAAATTGTATAAGTTTGACCCAATCAACCTAGTAAAGTCAATTGGAAGACTGGGATCAAGGCAAGAACAAGGAAGATAAAGATGTGACAAATGACTGAAATGTGTAAAACTAAGAAGAATAAAATTAGGGTAAATGATTTTTAGGAGATTAATGTGTAGATGAAAAGTAGAAAAAGGGAAAATAATCTTACAAATCACCAATGGTCTACCCACCCCTTTCCTAGTGCATCCATTAAGGCATGTACTCAAAAATATTTAGACTTGATGGGTTCTTGGAAGATACAAAGTGTCAATAATGAATAAAATTTAAAAATGTTATGTGTATACATATTCCCCACTTGAATCTCATCACGTGTCATGTAAGTGCAACATGGGATGGTGCTTTGGGAAATAGATCATGATAAAACACAATGTTGATGCTAATTAAAGTGAAGTAAGTAGAAAATAAGATAAAGGAAAGGATAGAATTGAAAAGCACATATGTTTACTTACCTTAGTATTGTAGATACAGAAGCAGACTGCAAGAGAAATTTAAGGCATATAATGTGAAGAACACTAGGTGAAAATGTAGAAGTTAGTGCAAAGAATAGCCAAAAATAGAAATTTTTGAAAAATAGGCATATGATAGTTTAAAAAATTCTCTATGTCATCATGAATCTAACGCATTTTATGGTTTGAAAAATAGATGAATAGAAACAAAGATATATGCCAAAGAAGGAATCTCCTTGAAAATAATTGAAGATTTAGAATTATTGAAGAGTGTTTTTAAATAGGGGAAAGAGAAATTATTTGATTATTTAGACTTATGAAGGAGAGAAAAAGATCTTTGGATACCAAACAATCTAGGATGGTGAGGAGATGATAGGCTAGATGAGGAGGAGCTCTAGGAGTATTAATGGGTACAATACAGGTATGTAACTATGAATCTTAAGCCAGTGTTTGAGTATTTTGTGGAATTATGTGTATTTTTAGAAAAATGTAATTGTTAGCATTTTTAGATGTTCAATTGAAGCTAAATTACATTCTATAAGTAATAAAAACCAATTAGGCAAATGGGTTTAAATTAATTAGGAAGAAAATTACTAGAAGACACTTTTTTAGGAAAATGCAAGGGGTCGGTAGTGAAAAACAATTGGGTCAACCTAGTCAACCTAATAGGCTAAAAATAGAAAAAATTGACATTGTCGATGTAGTAGGTATGTGCCAACCCTATACATTTTGTATATTACTGACCTAGTCTAGTTTTCCAACTAATTTAAAAACTCTAAAATGACAATGCAGTATTAGGGATGGGAAGAGATGAGGCTTGACTTAGATTTGTAAGTCAAGCAAGCTAAAAATAGGGAAATTTTGGTCAAACTAGTTTGACTAAAGAACCAAAATGATACAAAAATGTGTGCAAAAGTTGAAAAGAAGGATAAAATAGCTTGAAATAACTAAGGGAAAAAATACCGAATAGGATAACAATAGATAAAAATTAATGAATTAAAGCAATGTAGGCTTTTTTTTTATTAAAATTGTAAAAAGAATGTATTTTGACTATACATGACATGGAAGATCTAATACATATTTTGTTATTTATTGGTTATAGGGATAACCTAGGTTCAAGATATTGGTTGATATGTCTTGGCTACTATATCTACTAGATCATCTGACCATAGGAGATAAAGATAGGCTAGTAGTTATAACCTTAGGAGGGATAGCTGGCATGTGAAAGATTCCCCTAAACATAGATATGTTAGTCATGTTCTTTGGATGCTAGGATTGATTGACTAACACATTCATATGGGAGGTGGATGGGTACATGGTAGATGTATCTATCACTCTAGAGTATGTTCATACCATCACATGACTATCAATATCAAGAACATTGGTGATTACAAGCATACCAGATAACTTGGAGGAGAGGAGAGCTTTATCCATATAGACTAGAAGCTCAGCTATGATTTTAATAGGTAGGAGAGTTAGAATTTTTAATTTATTTGCATCATAGGTTCCATATATTTATAAATATATGATAAGACTTATGACACAATGAGTGATATGTCACAAATTGGATGATAAGGTACCACTATTCATGGTAGCCTCAAGTAGGATGATCCTTGAGGAGGGAGTACTTTATGATCTTGACTTTGTCATCTGGGTCTAACTCATACATGATCTATATGAGGTACTAGTTAGAGGGAAAAAATTTATAGAATTGATCATATTACTCAGGGTTTAGATATATGAGAGGTTTCCCATGTATTGGCCAACTAAATTACCCCATGTGGTTGATGATAGGTCACCTCAAGTATGGAGATGGAAAGAGGACCAGGTAGCATGGGTCATGCCCCACATGCTAGCACTACATACAATGAGATGTGTAGACATAGTGTGAAAACCATATGTGCAAATAATGACTATATGGCTAAGTTGGGAAATAGTGACACTAGCTATAATGAGGATAGACATGGTTGGACACTATACTTGGTGGAGAGAGCCACATCTAGTGGCATGAGTGTTAGGAAAAATGGGCTTAACTCATCTAACAACATAAATATTAATGCTCAAGTAGTGGACTTGACATGTGAGAGAGTCATGAGGGAGGAGGGGACTATGACCACTAGTGACGAGGCTAATGTTTAGACCACATTGTGAGTGACCATAGACTAAATGAGCATGATAGGGATCATAACAAGAGGAGAGGGTGGCAGAGGTAGTGGAATTAGAGATACCACCACCATCTCTATAATGAGTTTAGCTATGACCATTGAGGACATGATATCGATCATGTCAGGAGGAGTAGGAGAGAGTGGAGACTATCACCATCCATGATAATCTAGTAAGTGAGCCAGAGGAGAGCTAGATGATAAAAAGGCTCAGTCAAGTGCAAGTTGAAGTGGATGTGAACCATGTCAAAAGGATTTGAAATGAGGAAGTGACCTATATATGTGTTTTTAGGAGGCCATATGGATGGAGAGATATTCTAAAAAATTACATAGTGTTAAAAGAATTACATAGTATTGAAAAAATTAAATAGTGTTAAAAAAGTTGCATAATGTTAAAAAAATTCAGTGTTTCACTAGTAGTAAGAGAGAATAAAAAATTAGAGACATAATAAATAATTTAATTTTATCTATATTTCATAAATAATTACAATTCATACAATACTTTTCTTCAAAAAGAAATTCCAATACATGTTTCATGGAATCCACCTCTCATCAGTTGGAATGAATCTATTTTGTGAATGAATGGTATACAATAAGAGATATTTATAGATTTTGAGAGGAAAAGAGTGATGGATTACCAAGTAGGACACCTCATGGAGGTGTGGCATCCCAATTTAAGAGATAATAAATTAGCACCAAACAATTATCCAATCATCTCCAAGAGTACACAAGAATTAAATAAGCAAAAAAAATTAAATATGTAAAAGTATTAAATGAGTAAGAAAAGAAGAGAAAGCTCATTAATAGTTAATACATACCAAAATTTAGTGATAAAAATCACCCAAAAAATATTTATTGATCACCCATAATTAAATGAGTAATAGTCATTTAATTCTAATCCATAAGTACATGAAATCCAAGAATTCAAGAATGAAAAGTCCAAACAATATGGATTTTACTCCAAATATTCAAAACCTCTCCAAATTTGGTGCCAAAGTAAAGGAACAAAATCCCCTAAATAGGTGGAATATTCTCTAAAAATAATGAGCACCAAAAATAATCCAAAATGTTGTGGGTATTTGAAATGATATATGCTCAAATAAGACAATTGTTGCAATAGAAGCACTCTGACGAAGGTGAGATCATGTGATTTCAATACCAAAGGCATGGTGGAATACTTACAAGAATCCTTCCTACAATAAAATGCTGATGAAGGACAAAAAAAATGATGTCTTAAAAAGATCCCAATTTCTTAGGATCAATTTCAGTAAGCTCTCTAAAGGTGAATGTAGCAATACAGGGACTTTTTGGGGAAAAAGCCAAAAAAGTTTAGGGTTTAAGGAAATCCTCACAATCTAATAAAAAAATCATGAAAAATTTGAGGGCACTCATACCTATTTGGGAGCAAAAAAACAACCAAATAAATAGCATTGACTTCCTCTTGATACTCTATACTGAAGTTTGAGAAAAGATCAAACAAATGACATCTATTTCTTATTCTTTTTCAAGTAAAATATCCATCTGAAAAAAACATCAAAACATCTTGTAAATACATTCCCAAAAAATAATAAAAATTACTCTACTTCTCACAAAAAGTCTCTACGTCTAGAACCAACTTGCCTCTTAGAATTCATGCAGCATCCAAATAACTTGAATCTATGGAATTTTGAAATAGAATTAAGAAGAGAAATAGGCATTTCAATCTCTGGTGGCTAATGTGAAGAAAACATCCAAAAAATTACATAGTGTTAAAAAAATTAAGTGTTTCACTAGTAGCAAGAGAGAAGGAAAAATTAGAGACATAATAGACAATTTAAGTGTATCTATATTTCATAAATTATTAAAATTCATACAATCCTTTTCCTTACAAAATTTTTCCAAGAACTGTTTCACAGAATCCACCACTCATTAGTTGGAATGAATTTGTTTTGTGAATGAATGGTATAAAATAAGAGATATTTATAGATTTTAAGAGGAAAAGACTAATGTATTTCTAAGTAGGACACCTCATGGAGGTGTTACATCACACTTTAAGGATAATAAATTAGCACTAAACAAATGTCCAATCATTTCCAAGAGTACATAAGAATTAAATAAGCAAACCATTAAATATGTACAAATATTATATGAGCAAGAAAAGAAGATAAGGATATAGATATTAAATACATAATAACATTTTAAGAGGAAAATAACCAAAAAAATATTTAATGATCACCCATAAGTAAATGAGTAATCACCATTTAACGTTAATCTATAAGTGCACCAAATCAAACAACTCAAGAAAGCAAAGTCCAAATGATCTTCATTTTACTCCAAATCTTCAACACCTCACCAAATGTGTTGCCAAAATAAAGGAAAACAAATCCCCTAAATAGGTGGAATATACTCTAAAAATAATGAGCACCAAAAATCTTCTAAATTATTGTGGGTATCTAAAATGATATCTACTCAAATAAGATAATAGTTGCAATAGAAACACTCTGATGAAGGTGAGATCATGTGATTTCAATTCCAAAGGCATGGAAACAAACTTACAAGAATCCTTCCTATAGAAATTTTTTAATGAATAAAGAAAAAAATATGTCTTTAAGATATCCCAATTTCTTAGGACCAATTTTTGTAAGTTCTTTGAAGGTAAATTTAGCAATGTATAGACTTTTTGGTAAAAAAATTGACAATGTTTAGGGTTTATGGTTTATGGTTTAGGTTTTAGGTTTTAGGTCTTGAGTATGTTATTCAAATGGTAGAAAAAATTCAAAGTGAAAAATACCCTAAATAGTATAGGGTCAACCCAATCAACCCTATAAAGTAATCAGAGGCTAAAAATTATACAAGTTCGACTTAGTCAACCTAGTCTAATCAACTAGAAGAATGGGGTCAAGGCAAGAACAAGGAGGATAATGATGTGACAAATGACTAAAATGAGTACAAATGATAAGAATAAACTTAGGATAAATGGTTTTTATTAGATGAGTGTGTAGATGGAAAGCAACAAAAGGGACAATAATCTTACAAAGCACCAATGTTCCCACCCTTTTCCCAGTGCATCCCTTAAGGCATGCACTCAAAGAGATTAAGACTCAATGGGTTACTACAAGATAAAAAGTTTTATTAGTCAATAAAGGTTAAAAATATTATGTGTATGCATATTCCCCACTCAAATTTCATCATGTGTCATGTAAGTGCAACATGTGATGGTTCTTTGGGAAATAAAACATGATAACACATAATGTTGATGCTAAGTAAAGTGCAGTAAGTAGAAAATAAGATGAAGGAAAAGATAGAATTAATAACCACATATATTTACTCACTTTAGTATTGTAGATAAAGAAGTAGACTATAATAAAAAGTGAAGGCACATAATGTGTAGAAAACTAGGTGAACACATAGAAGTTAGTGCAAAAAATAGTCAAAAATAGAAATTTTTGAAAAATAGGGATATGATAGCTAAAAATATTCTCTATTTCATCATGAATCTAATTTATTTTATGGTTTGAAAAATGGATGAATATAAATGAAGATATAGGCAAAAAAAGGAATCTACCTAAAAATAATTGAATATTTTGAATTGTTGAAAAGTGTTTTTAAATAGGGGAAAAAGAAGTCATTTGGTTATTTGGACATTTGAAAGAGAGAAAAAGAGCTCTAGAGATCAAACAAGCTAGGATGTCAAGGAGATGATAGGCTAGATAAATAGGATCTCTAGGAGTAGTAATGGGTACAATACATATATGCAACTATGAATCTTAAGTTAGTGTCTGAGTATTTTGTTGAATTAAGTGTATTTTTAGAAAAATGTAATTTTTAGTATTTCTAGATGTCAAAATGAAAAAAAATTAGATTCCATAGGTAGTAAAAACCAATTACGAAAATGGGTTTGAAGTAATTATGAAGAAAATTTCCAAAAGCCACTTTTTTAGGAAAATGCAAGGGGTCAGCAGTGAAAAACAACTAGCCAACCTAGTTGACCTAGTAGGCTAAAAATAGGCAAAATCCACACTACCGACCCTATACATTTTGTAGATTACTAACATAGTCTAGTTTGCCAATTGATCTAAATAGTCTAAAATGACAATACAGTACTAGGGAGGGAAAAAGATGAGGGTTGACTTAGATTTTTAAGTCTAACAGGCTAAGAATAGGGAAATTTTGGTCGAACTAGTTTGACAAAAGAACCAAAATGTTATAAAAATGTGTGTAAAAGGCCAAAATAAGTCTAGACTGGCTTGAAATGAATAAGTAAGCAAAAAAAGGACTGAATAGGCTAAAGATAGATTAAAATGAATAAATTAAAGCAATTTAGGCTTATTTTTTATTAAAATTGTAAAAAAAAATTATTTTGACTATACATGACATGGAAGATCTAATAAAATTTTTTTTGTTTCTTGGTTATAGGGATGACCCAAGTTCAGGAGATTGGTATATATGTCTTGGATATTATATCTATTAGAGCATCTAACCATAGGAGATAGAGATAGGCTCGTAGCTATAAGACTAAGAGGGATAATTGACATGTATAAAATTCCCATGAGCATAGATATGTTAGTCATGTTCTTTGGATGCATGGAATGTATGACTAACACCTTCATATGAGAGGTCAATTAGCACATGGTAGAGGTAACTATCACTATAGATAATATGCATGCCATCCTAAGATTATTGGTAGCAAGAACACTAGTGATTAAAGGCATACCAAATAGCCTAGAGGAGAGGAGAGCCTTACCCATGTGGGCTATAGGCTTGGCTATGATTTTATCTGTTAGGAGAGTTAGCATGTTTGACATATATACACCATAGATTATAGATATTTAGAAAGGTGTGATAGGAATTATGACATAGTGAGTGATATGTCACAAATTAGATTACAAGGTACCATTGTTCATGGTATCCTTGAGTAGGATGATCTTATAGGAGGGAGTACTATATGATATTAACTTTGTCATCTAGGTCCAACTCATACATGATATATATGAGGTATTGGTTAGAGGGAAAAATTTTATATGAATAATCATATTAATGATGGCTTGGATATATGAGAGGTTTCCCATGTATCAGTAAGTAGGGTTACCCAATGTGGATGATGATAGGTCACCTCAAGTATAGAGATGGAAAGAGGACCAAGTAGCACAAGCCATGTCCCACATGCCAATGATGCATATAGTGAGATGTGTAGACATAGTGTGGTATTTATATGGGAACATAACAACTACATGGCGAAGTTAGGACATAGTTGCACTAGCTATAGTCATGATAGAAGTGGTTAGACACTTTGCTTAGTGGAAAGAGCCACATCTAGTGACATGGGTACTACGACAAATGAGATTAACTCATTTAATGACATTGATATTGATGACTGAGTAGTGGGATGAACATGTGATAGAGTCAAAGGGGAGGATAGGATTAGGGACACTAGTGATGAGATTGATGCTTAGACCACATCGTGAGTGACCATAGACTAGATGAGCATGACAGGGAGTATAGCAGGAGGAGAGGGATGTGGAGGTAGTGGAATCAGAGATACCATCTACATAACAAGATGAGATAAGACCATAAATGATATGATGTCGATGGAAGTAAGAGGAGCAAGAGAGAGTGTAGACTATCACCATTCCTAATGATTCATTAGGTGAGATAGAAGAGAGCTAGATGATAAAAAGGACACTCAAACATAGGTTGAGGGGGGTGTGAGCCATGTTAGATGGATTTGAGCTGAATAAGTGATCTAAAAATGTGTTTTTAGGCATCTATATGGATGGGAAGACTATGTTAGGTGGTCATGCAGATGGAAATACCATAATGACCAAGACATAGATAGGTAACAAAGGTGAATAAATTATTAATTAAGTTTTTATTTTGAAATAGAGACTAGAGGTAGATAGATATTGTAAGATATAATAGTGATCTAATATCTATTTGGGTGTGTTTTTTTAGCTGTATCCAAAGATGGTGAAGAGATATGGGGGTCCCTTATGAGGGGAGCACTCCATGATATCCTAGATGAAACTCTATATTTGTATGACCCTACTGCATTAGATGAAACCAATGTATCATCTACCCCAACTCAAGTGAGATGGTTTGAATTAGTAAGGGAGGTAGTGAGGTAGATAAGAGCATAGAGAGAGAGGAGGTAGCCACTATTAGAGATGGGTGTAGGTGGAATATGGGCATGGTAGGCCCTATTAAAGGAGAGAGCTTCACATTTGGCTATAGTGACACATATGACATAGGCACATATAGTGAGCCTAACCCAATTGGTGTAAGCATAAGCACATAAAGTGCATCTATAGGGAAAGATATAGGTAATATGATCTTAGATAGCCTCCTTAAATCATAATATTTTAAGAATTTAAACCAAATCCTCATCAAGCATTATGTCTAGGCCATGAGATAGACATGATGTATCCCAACCATAGAGATGGAGCATTGTATATGGTTTTACTTATTGGATAAAAAATCATGAGATATATAAAAGATGTATCATTTTGGCATATTAATGTTGATTGTGTATTTTTTCATGATTATGGTTGTATTTGTGGATGCTTTGGATATATTTATTTCTAGCACATGTATTTATATTTGGTGGTATATGCTATAGGAAATATATGAGATATGGTTTGTCTTCTAGCATTATGTATAACACATGCATGGGTAAAAAGAAATAGGCAAAAAGGACTTGATAAAATATAATCAATCAAAAATTTACTACAAACTATTTCAAGTTGGGAAATGTGTAACAAGAAAATGACTAAGTATAAAGAACCAAGGGATGGTAAAATAAGATGGTAAAAAGTAATCTATTTTTAAACCAAAATGAAAGAATTTTACACTGAATTAAAACAAGTAAAATCATATTAAATCACATTGGGAAGTATGAAAGTAATGTAATAAAATATATGGTATGTAAAAGGGCACAAATGATATAAAAATAAAATAATTAAGTCAATTAATCATACTATATCATGTTGGGAAGTATAAGAGAAAAAAAATTAGAAAATGATTGGTCTTAGATTTATCACACTAATTAAAGCTGGGAAGTATGAAAAATTCAATAAATGGTTATATTCTTACGTGTACTTAGAAAATAAGAATATAAAAGCAAAATAGAAATGATGCAGTATTTTCTATCTTATCACATGGTAAAAAGGACACAAGGACTAAAGAGAGCATGTTTTGTATAACCAACTTATAATGATAATTATCTATGAAAAATAGTATAATAAAAAAACAATCATGAAGACAAAAAAAGAGAGTTTTGAGAAAAACTCAAGACATAAAGAGAAATCAATGATAAAGAAAGACAATCATATGCAAAGATAAATGAAAATATAATAAAGATAGAGTATACAAAGTTAAAAACACTATATAAGAAAAAAATGAATTTAACATAATGTCAAATGATATGACAGATAGATAAATATAAAATTGGAGAACATGTCCATACATAATGTAAATGTAAAGGAAGTATGCATGTTCTCATAAGTAATAATAAATCTAACCACACACATTATCAAAAACATTGGATAAATCTCTATGAAGTTGGATATGAACTAATTCCAATGTGTCATCAATCTTTACTAAAAACTAGGAAAAGATGTCTCTTCTAATCTCCTCAGCTGAAAAAGTAGGAATACTCAATCGATCATGCTGAGAAAAATTAGGCAATGGTTGATCAGGAGAATGCATAAGAGTGGGATCTATGTGATATGTAAGAATCGCTAGTAGAAAATGATCCATAGGTGAGGGATTCATTCGTGAAAAAGGATCGATAGGTGAAGGAAGATCCATAGCTGAAGGAATCATAAGTGGAAGCACACAAGGTGATGTAGGGCCCATATCAAGGGATGAAACCACTAGAGGTGGAGCCATAGGATAAGAAGGAGAAGCCTTATTATAGGAATAACCTGTGAGAGGAATAAAAGAATGTCTAAAAATAGTTATAAGGTGGTCTTTAAGATGTTGTTGAAGGATGCAACAACTATTAGTGTGATGGGTGCCATATTGGTGCCATAGACAATACACATCACCATAATTAGGTATATATTTAGGTATAACCTTTAGGGGAGGCATGGTTTTATCTGAGGAAAGGAAGGAAGGATGTAAAGTATTAATATACTATTGTAACTTATGACAATGGGTAGAATAATGATTATCTATTTCATATAAGTAATAAATATGCTTGTGAGTGGTCTTAGGAGAAACACTCACAAAATGAGGTATAATAAGAGTGGAAGAAGTTATAGAGAACTTGTTAGCCCATTTATTGGGTAATAGATACATGTTAGAAATGGGAAGTAAACCATCACCAAGGGAAGGTGGCGAT
The DNA here is from genome assembly GCA_037957365.1 of Torreya grandis. NCBI lineage: Eukaryota > Viridiplantae > Streptophyta > Pinopsida > Cupressales > Taxaceae > Torreya > Torreya grandis. The sequence goes on from JARHVA010005897.1 coordinate 707,090, forward strand.
GGAAAATGAATGAAATTAGACTCAATAGAAGGAGCAATGGGATGAAAAGCATGGATAGACTCAATGAGAGTAGGAATAAGAATAATCTAAACTATAGAGGATCAAGAATGGGATAAACTATAGAGGGAGTGGGAATGGTCTGTAATAATGGCTCTATTAAGGGAGAAGCAAGATATATAAAAGGTCTAATAAAGGTCTTACTAGTCTTAGGAGTAAAGCAACTATGGTGATCAGGGTACCTAGAAAAATGGTAAGTCATGGTCATAGCATTATCCATGAGCATACTCATACAAGGATCTTTAAAAACTATAGGTGTTGGTACCATCTATACCCTATGATAAAGATGAAAAATACTAAAATTAGGAATTGTAAATGAAGCAAGATAGGAAGATATGTAAAAAGACTCAAGTAAAGAAAAATGATAATGGATAATCTCAGTATCATGGCCTATACAAGATCACATAAAAATGGACCATCTAATGAATAACCATCATCATAATTTAGGTAGTGAAGATCAATGATGAAATTAGGGATGACCTTGTCATTTGAGCAAGTCTAGTGAATAGAATTCTGAGTCTTGGTTAAGACTATGGGAATATTATCATAAGGACGCTTACAAGAATGAGGCTGTAAGGAAGCAAGAAGCTATGAAATGAGATGAGGTGAGAGATTGGAAGTTTTAATCTTTAGGTTAATCTCATTAGGCTCACCATCATCAAAACCTAAGAGGTTAAGAGGAATGTTCTTAATGATTTTAAGATGTCCATTGTAACCTTGGGTTGAATTAATGGGAAAACTAAGACACTATGACTCACATAATGGAATGTTGAGAAAAGGCTAAAGAGTAGGAATCTTAAAGACATCATAGTCTTGGATTTATTCAAAATTACAAGGCTTAGTGTCACCCTTATTCCTATAAATGGCTCCATTATGAGGGAATTTAATGCATTATCAAGTAGAAGATGTAAAAGATCTCATATGATGAGTCCAAAACCTACCAAGAAAGATGTTATAAGAAAGGGGAATGTTAAATATCATCACATTCATACAAATTATGATAAATGGGATAGTAATGAGAAGCTACACATAGCCTAAAGGAGGAATTTTCCTTATATCATATCCTTGGCAAGTATTGTGTGTAGACTTAAGATTGTATTCTAAATATCCAAGGGTCTTACTGAAATCAAGAGAGCCAATGTAGGTTCTAGAGCACTCATCAATCATTGCATACTTAACTTTGATATTTCTTATATTAATACTATTAAATGAGGGAGGATCATCCATATGAAGTAGAATATTTTTGGGAATCATAGAGGCTATACGATATTTTAATGAAAGAGAAGTGTCCATAGTTTCATCAATGTTGATATAAATCTCTTCACATTATTGTAATATACTATCCTTAGATCTAGATAAGGCTACCTCACATCCTAATAGGGGAGGATTAGGGATATTCATCTCGAATAATAGTTTCATAAGATGGTAAGATGGTTTTTATGATATGGAGAAGTCCTCATAAGCTCAAGGAATAGAATCTGAGATGGGAGATTAGTGAGTTCTACAATCGGATCCCACTCATCATAACCCATAAGAAGGTTGTTATATATAGGTGTATAACGATTAAGAAGGTCCTTGAAAGGAGTTATTAAATTACATTAGAATTTATGTTGATAAGAAGAATAAGGCTTAGAATAAGGTTGTAAATCATGTTGTGATGATGAATTAGTTGATTCAAGTTAATTTCTAGAATCGGTAGAAGAAGTGTTAGTAGAAATTTAAGTATCATTAGAAGATGATGGAAGAGTGGTAAAAATAGAAAAGGAAGTGTTATCTAAGGGATAATTAGAAATTAAATCATAAAAATTCATAAGGTCATCTTACCATAACTCATTTAAATGAGTTGTATAATAATCCTTGATAACATGATATGTTCTAGATGAAGGAGGAGTGTAGATAGGTTTGGAATCAATAAAAGCAATGACCCTTCACATATTAGTCATGTTAACCACACTCTCTTTGGAAGTGTGTTCAACAAGACTTTATACGTTATTAGTGGAAGAGGTGGATTTATCTTGATTGTCTTGGATAGGTTAATGATTAGGAAGAGGGTCTTTGTAGATAGCTAAATGAGCATTAGCTTGATTTAAGGCTTGAGATTTATCATGTGATTTATAATTATTAAAAGTAATTTCATAATCTTTTGAAACTTTCAAATGATAGAATCATGATAAAAATTAGGTCCAGGAAGGAATTACATAGTTAAATTATGAATTTGTCTATAGGTCTCATGAGAATGACCCTAACTAATATGAAACTAATAAAATTGGTTAGTATCATACTAGGATTTCATACGATTATTAGGGCTAAGTTCTCATGGAAGAGGCCTAGGTATATGCTTAATAAATTCAATTGAAGATAGAGGTTTATGAACATTAATTCTTTTGGTGAAGATAAGTGAGGATTGGTATATTATTGAGAAGGGGGATCTAGTTCCGATGAAGGTGTAGGAACAATATCTTAAACATTATGAATGGTGTCATAAGAATTTGTAACTCCATCATTGATAACATTGTGATTTTTTTCTTAAGTAAGAGATAAGGACCTTAGAAGGTTGGGGTGGCTCAAATTGATGAATAAGGAAATATTATCATTTAGCTTAGTCAATAGCCTCCTCCAATGTAGATGAAGAGAGAGTGCAGACCCGATATTGAAGTTTAGGAAAAAGGGCATTGGTAAAGAGATGAAAAAGATTATCATCAACCATGTTATGTTTGAATTTGTTTTATAAAGTTTTCCACCTTTTAGGAAAGGCATGCTGAGTTTATTTTTCAAGTTGTTTGAAATTTATGAAGTGGGCCAAAGTGTTTTTGGGAAGATCACTAGTTTGGAATTCTTGAACTAAAGCATTCACTAAATCATCCAAACTAGTAATGGAATGAGTTCTAAGCTATTTTTACCAATCCAAGGCATCATCCATAAGATTTTTAGCCAAGCTTTTTATTGTGACAAAGGTGTTCCATTTGATCCAATCCTTATAAATATTTCCAAATGTTTTAAGAAGAAGGGCGGGATCAGTTTATCCATTATAAGGAATTGTAGGTGCGGTACCTCCATATCAATGTTAGCAATTTGAATAGTGAGAGGTTAATTTTGGAGATGATTAATGGTTTTTTTGACCAAAGGAGGATGAGGAATGAGATTTATTTGAGAATATAAAAGATGAGGAGAGTAACATTCTGGTTATGTGTGTCCCAATCCATTGGTTGAGGATGAGATTAAAGATGAATAAAGTAGTTTTGTATTCTCATCATTTGATTGAGTGTTTGTAAAAATATTTGATGTGTTTTATTAGCATTTTTAGAAGCATTAGAGTTGGTATTAGTGACTTGGGTACCACTATTGGTGTTGATATGAACTTTAGAGGAATTATGAGAATGTGAGGCACTAGTGACAAAATTTTATTGTGTAGCAAAATATGGACTAGTGAATGGTTGAGAAGAAGAATAAATAGTAGAATGATTACTTTGGGTATAAAATGATGCACTAGTGGAAGGATTAAGGATTTTGGATCCTGTGAGAGGCCTAATAGATGTAGAACCTACCATGTTAGTGGATATTCTAGGCATGGAGGTGGAATAAGTTAGAAAAATAGAGGTCATGGTATGAGAAGGGGTCTTTTAACAAAGGAAGAGGATGAGAATCAAAGAAATTAGTACCCCCAAATATATTTGAGAATGTAGGAGTAGGTGAATGAGGCTCTTCAACTTAACCACTAATCATATGATTGTAAATGGTAAAAGGATCCTTTCCTTGATGTTGAGGAAGTTTAGAGATAAAGAAGAGCGTTTCAGGGGTATACTCTAATTTAGGTTGGTATTATAATGAGAAAAGAGGATTACACTATGAAGAGGTATTATGAGGGGTCCCATAGTTCATTATGTGAGTTACAATATGAACATTACTAAAATCCAAGAGAGAACCCTAATTTGTCTATGGAAGATCCTATGAGGGTTGGTAAAATTCATCATGTTTTTTCACTACAACTCAATATTGTCATCAAGAAGAAAATCCATGATGAAGGGAAAGAAAGATAGATGAGAAAGCAAGGAAATAGGAAATTATAGAAATAGTATAGGGTTGATTGGGTTGACCTAGCATAAAAATGGGGTATAAAAATAGTAAAAAGTTTATTGGGTCAATCCACTATAGTGAACAGAGATTGGAAAAATAGGAAATAAGATTTGAAAATAATACAAGGTTGACTAGGTCAATCTAGTATAATGAACAAATGATAGAAAAAGGTATAGGGTTGACTGGGTCAACCCAATACAATTGATAGGGATTTTTAAGAAGCCTATAATAGGTTGGTGAATTGAAATAATATAAATTTTGCAATAAATATGAAAATAAATAGCTAAAAGGAAATAAATAATCAATTAGATTAACACTAGCCAATCCAATTGAAACACATAACACAAAACCTTGCGCCAACTTTAGCTAATGCAAGTTTTTACAATACAAAATACAATTAAGCAAAGAGAAAGAAATAAACTTGGAAATTAAAGAGATAACTAATTGGTCAACCTAAATGTTATTTTAAGATTATTAAGATATGATTTTAAATGTGATGGGAAGTTAGTCATAAGAAAAGAACTAGAATGGTAATCTAAGGATGATTTTAGGTAGTTTGGGATGGAAGGGATTGTAGTGGTAATAATATAGGCTTGGTATTAGGACCTACCCCCTCACTGCACATACTAAAATGATAAGGGTGCTAGGTGCTTAACCTTAATATACCATTAACCATGATTTATACTTGCCCAGAGTATCAAATCAGTTTCCCACTTGGTGACAAAATCCAAGAAGGTTGGCCTTGGGTAGACACATGTTAAAATTCTTATTTATATTTTTTGATTTGTTCATGTGTTCATTAATGAAACTACATGGTTAGTTAAAAACTACCTAATTAAGCTATGTGATCTATTACAATCATGTAATAAATATGAAAAGAAAATGTGAACAAATTAATAGCATATAAGGTTAATTCCAACTATGAAATAAGGTAAAATGTTGATATAGTCAATAATTTATGCAAAAAATATAGAATAGGGTCAATAGGGTCAAAAATTTTCTACAAAAGCAAGGTTTGAAAATGAATAGGGTCAGCAGAGTTGACCTAGTTATCCAAATAGCACACAAAACATAAAACTAGGCTAGTAAGGTCAATCTAGTTGACTGTGAAAGGGTAGTTTTAAAGAATATAAATAAAGATACAAAGAGATATAAAGGAACCTTTGTGGATCAAATATGTAGAGAATGAAGATTGTTGTTCAATAACCTTGATATATGCTTGCGAATTCTACTAACTAGGTTGACTAGATCGATCAAGCTTTATAGAAACTTACTACCAAGTGAGTAAATTATACAAGGTCAATTAGGTTGACCTAATAGTATATATTGTATGTATGAAAAGCTAAAAACTTATACTCAGTTGATAGGGTTAATCCAATTGGATGTACTTGAAATATTGTGCATAGAAGTTAGATATTTGGTCGACAAAGTCAATCTAGTATGTCAAATATATGATAAAAATAGTGATGAAAAATAATGAAAGAAATGAAATAAGGTGAAAAAATATTGTGAGGGTTAGTGTACATTAGGTTCACTAGAATATATTCAATAAAAAATGCATCATGTATATAAATCAATCCTAGCTCGAAGAAGATAGATCATACCTACACTTCCAATTAGGAATATATTTATTAAGCATGAGCATGACAAAGATGGGGATCTGTTAAACCCAATTAGGGGATCACTTTTCATAATACACAATGCTAGGAAAGGTTCTAAATCCTACATTCTAAAACAATCATGCAACAACCCTAATAGATTCCTAGGTTTAGTGTTCACTCTATTCTAAATATTGTCATACAAAGTGAGGGTTATAAAAAAATAAACTAAACTAAACATACATACAATACATAAACTCACATCAATGTATATGGAATCCTAATCATTGGAGAGAAGCACAACTACATTATCTATCTACTCTCACAAAGGAGAAATAAAGTTAGGAATAGTTACCATTGAAGGAAAACCCACTAAGCCTCAATCTCTCCCTTGGCCAAGGTTATTTACAAGATATTGTTGTGGTATGTAAGGATAACAAAGACAAGTCAGCTCTAGGATACAAAACCTATCTATGTATCCAAAATTATTCTCCATAAGACAAGATTCATATCTCCAAATAACGTATGGAACCCTAAGATTTATTCCTCAACTAGAATGGTCAATAAGAAAATGTTCATTCACACTTATTATTCTTCAATTTTATTCTTAAATTTTTTGGAAATGAACTTGTATACATAGGTGGATCTTTCCCTAAATCTTTTCAAATATGTTGATTGTACACGGTCAACCCGGTCGATCCTATATGTTTTTGGGAGATAAATTTATAGGTTCTAAGCTAGGTTAATAAAATGGATGATGAAACTCAAAGAAAAAATACCCTAAATAGTACAAGGTTAACCCAGTCAACCTTGTATAGTAATCAAAGGCTAAAAACTATACAGGGTTGACCTAGTCGACCTACTATAGTCAACTGGTAGAATGGGGTCAAGGCAAGAACAAGGAGGATAAATATGTGACAAATGAATGGAATGGGTAAAACTAAGAAGAATAAGCTCAAGATAAATGGTTTTTAGGAGATGATTATTTATATGTCAAGTGGGAAAAGAGATAACAATATTATGAAGCACTAATAGTCTACCCACCCCTTTCTTGGTGTACGCCTTAAGGCATGCACTCAGAGAGATTGACACTCAACGGGTTCCTACAAGATATAAATTGTTAGTAATCAATAAAAGTTAAAAATAATATATGTATACATTTTATGTCCTTATTTATTATACTCAGTCCATTTAACAACCTAGGGCATAAATTCCATAACCCTAAAAGATTAAATCATTTGGTGACTATGACTTACTTCAAATATTATTTAGAAACCTTAATAACATCTTACGGTTCACCTTCTTCATTTTTATGTAATAAATTAAGGTTTATAAAATTTATATTTTTAATAATTTTTACACAACCTAATTGATCCAAATAAATACTCTATTAGGGTTTCATTCATTTAATACAATTTAAATTTTGCCAACAAAACATCCAAAACCCTAGATCTGCATACTAGGTCCCTATAAATCCAAACACTAGCCTTTTGGGTTTCAAATAAAATTCCAATTTTTTCTATACATTGGGCTAAATATTTCCCATGTTCACAATATACCTATGTTAGATTACATTTTACCTATTGTGCAATTGTTATTCATTATTTACATTTTCTTCTATGGTAATTTTAAAATGACATCCAAAAATCCTATTGCCCCCACCCAATTGATCAATTTCTAAACTTTTCACATAATTATATAAATGAATGGATAAATTTTAAAGATTTCACACGAACACATGATAATGAGCATGATTTTGTTTATAATTATGATTATTATTTTTATAATGATGGATATGATTATTAATATGAGCATGATAATGAAAGTATTGACGATGATAGATTAGATGCATCTTATACTCTTTCTCCTCTCTCTTTTCCTACTTATCAAAATCAAACTAAAAATATAAGGACAAAAGAACCCCTTTTGGGTAGTGATTTATTTCAATGCGATCCTATATTTTCAACCACTTTTGTTACATCCTTATTAAAATTAAAGTAATACAATAACAATAAAATCAATTTACCTTTGCATAGTTTAAGTAACATTACACATGATGTTCCTAGCATAGAAGAGAAAAATGCACATTCTTTACTCTTATCAATTCAATTTGAAAAAACATGTACAAATGATATTTCAATTTTTATTTATGTAAAAAATAAAGTGGATGATATTATTTTATCACCTTTTTTACATTTCAAGCTCAACATAATGATTATATGCAAAATTTAGATAATTCAAATATCTCTAAGTCTTGTCTTACATGTCATAATGTGTCAAATGGAAATAAGATTGATATTTCTTCTACCCTTGACTTCCAAGATTGAAAATAATGATCATATATGCATTCCATTTATAGTTAGGGAAGATAAGCATTGCATTGCACCTACACATGATGATATATTACATAGCAATAGAGAGTTAAAATATTATTCTAATCCCTAACTTAGTGAGTATGTGAATGATAATTTTTCTACTCTTACTGATACAAGTGAATTAGACTCTAATTTTGATAAACCATGTGATAACGATGATTATTATGATTTTGGTAAAGAAGACATTGAGTCTAAACCTTCTATTTATCTCCCTATTTTTCTTGTATCTGATGTTCATATTGATTTCTTATCAAATACTACTTCAAATGATAATATGCCTTTATATAAATAAAAATGAACTTATACTTATGTTCATAGTTTACACAATTTACATTCACATGATAATAATGTATCCTCTAGTCCATTAGCATGTGATAATTATTTTTAAATTAAAAAATTCAGATATACCAATAAATCTCCCTCAACCCCCATTGATATAGTAAAATCCATTTGTCATCCTAACCTCCATGAGGGTGATATCCCATTTCCCTCTCACTAGGTCTAATCTATCACCCCTCTAAATGTTATGATGAGAAAAAACAAAGGTCCTTGATGCAGTGTACCAATGGAGAAAATTAATAACAAGATTTAAGGATTAAAAAATATTTTGACGATGATAGTATACATGCAAAAGAGGTAGAATTATTAATACATTTTGTCGGTGGTTTTCAACAACAAGTACACCATCTCGTATTAGAAATTAAATCATATCACTCATGAGAGGATTACAATGACATCTATGACAATCCCATCAATGTAGAATTTTTGATACAAAGATTCCATCAAAGTTACATATACCAACATTACCTAATTATGATGGACATAGAGATCCATACTTACATCTCAAAGCTTATAGGAAATTTATGGCATTTCACAAGAAATTTGATTCTCTTACAGTTATTTTATAGGATTTATAGGGTCAAGAATTATAGTGGTTTCATCATTCCCTCCCTAGTGGTTCACTACACATATACTGAGTTAGAATTAGTCTTTATCATGAATTATATTGAGAATAAGGGATATAAAATCACATATGATAGGTTTTCTTTAGTGCACTAGGGTAAGTTAGAAATAGTAAATGATTGCATTCTATGAATCAAATAATGTATGCAACAACTGATCTATTAGATGAAAATTTTAGAGGTATTATACATCTTTGTTAAAGTCCTCATTTTTCCTCTTAAGGATAAATTGCTATATGAGGCATCCAAATAATTTTAGCATCTATGTTACATAGTTATGGCATTAGAGAAGAGGTTGAGACTAGTTAAAAAACATTCAAATATAGATTTGGATTTAGATATCTCATAGTCACAATCATACAATATGGTACAAGCACCTAATCCACTTATGATTAAGGAGAAAGTGGAACAAGAACAAACAATAAATATACTCAAGAAAGTCAAAGAACCACTTTATAAACCATCTCCTATGGTGGATAGAGCATAAGACACTAGTACTAGGGCCATATAGTTTTCAACGAAAGATAACACTCATGACATATTATTCGCACTACTAAATAGGAGTATGATCACCTTTCCTACTATCTAGCATCATCTAACACATCATTTTAAAATAATAGTAAACAAACCATATTGTAATTATAACAAAATTGACATACATTGGGACAATAATTATTATGTAGTCAGAAGTCATATTTAACATTCTATTAACATAGGCATGATAGAATTCATACTGGGTCATTGATATCTCCTTCTCCATACTCTCCAGGATAACACTCCTCTATGACTAAGTTAACTCAGGATGTTCCTTATAAGGAACCATTGGTTACTCATCATACAAGACATGTGGATTCTAGGACACCTACTTATGTGAGATCTCTATCGGAGTTGTTGCCAGAATCTGGATAACACGAGTGCAATGAAGACGTGATCACACAAGATAAACAAGTGCACACCACAAAATGCTAAAGCAATTTGACAATAACAAGAAGATAAATTGCACAAAACAAAATGGAGAAAACCAAATCTGAATTAGAATGGAGTGGCCAAAATGAGGACTACAAATAGGAGAGTATGAAAGTAACTCCTCCATAAAAGGTGGACAAGGCACACCAAAAATAGTCAGTAACTCCTCCATGAAAGGTGGTGACAAGGTGCTAAGAATAGAGAAGTAACTCCCATCAAGAGAGTTACTTATGACACCTATGACACATCTATGACACACACCTCCACATAAGCTATCCTATCCCACAAATGTAGGATAACTCCATGTATGCACAAGAAATACAATTTACCTAATTAATAAATAGGGAAAAATAAAAACCTACATGAATACCCCCATAATTGTAGCTTAGGTGCGAAGTGTGGAAATATAAAATGGGTCCCGACAACTAGGCGTGATGAGGTACCCATGTACAAATGCAATCTCCCATAAGATAGAGAAAAGGAGAAAACTCGAAGGAGAAAACTCCCACCCAAAGAGAGACATAAAAGAAAAGAAGAGGCTAGAAGGCCCCCCTGAAGATGATGCTACTACAGATGTAGATCACACCCCAAGAAGAGCTCGTAGATGAATGAACTTGCTCTCAGTGAAAGGTTTGGTGAAGGTGTCTGCAACCTGCTCTGAAGACTGGCAAACTATCAAGTCAATGACCTGACTATGAATAAGATCCTGAATAAAATGCATGTGAATCTCTATGTGCTTGGTCCACTGGTGCTGAATCAGATTTCTAAAAATTTGTATGGTACTCTGATTGTCACAATAAATTATGGTGGGCTGCCTGATAGGAATGCCAAACTCAAAAAGAATCCCCTAAAGCCAAATAGCCTTAGTAGCTACCTTAACAGCTCCCTTATACTCTGCCTCTGTGGATGATATAGAAATAGCATTCTACTTCTTGCTAGACCAACTGATAGGACCTAAACCTAGAGAGAAACTATAACCAGAAGTGGACTTACGAGTCTATGAATCACCAGCCCAATCTGAATCTGTATATCCAACCAAGTCAACCTCTGTGCCAAATCTGTAGTGAATCACATATCTATGTGAACCTTGTATGTAATGCAAGATCCTCTTAGTTGCTTTCCAATGCAGCTCATGGGGTTCCTGCATGAATCTGGAGACAAGTCCCACTATATATGATATGTCAGGCCTGGTGTGAGTCAAGTAGATGAGACTACCAACAAGTTGTCGATACCGAGTGGCATCAACCAATGGTGAAGAACAATCAGTCTCAAGCTTGACTCCTGATAGAAAGGGAGTCAGAGATGGCTTGCAATCAACCATGTGAAATCAAGCCAATAAGTCGAGAGCATACTTAGGCTGTGTAAGAGAAATCCCTAAATTTGACTGTGAGATCTCGATGCCAAGGAAGTAGTGCAACAAACCCAAGTCTGTCATGTCAAATCTCTCTTGAAGAGATGCCTTCAGCACTACAATAGCTGATGAAGAACTCCTGGTGATCAAAAGGTCATCAACATATAGAACCAAAATCAGAAGTGAATCATCTTGCCACAAGAAGTAGACATTAGGATCAGAATGACACCTAGTGAAACCCACTGTGAGAAGGAAGGAATCCATCTTGGCATACCAAGCCTGAGGGGCCTATTTAAGGCCATAGATAGATTTCCTAAGTCTGCATACTAAGGAAGAATCTTGAAAAAATCTTGGTCACTGCTCCATGTAGATCTCCTCATCAAGGTCTCTGTGAAGAAAGGCACTCTTCACATCCATCTAATGCACATCCCAACCATGTGTTGCGGCAATAGCCAAGGTGAGTCAGATAGAGGTCATCTTTACAACGGGTGTAAAGGTCTCTGAGTAGTCAATGTCCTGCCACCTATGAGAAACCTTTGGCGACCAATCGTGCCTTGTACTTATCGATCTGACCCATCTGCTACAAACTTGGTCTGATATATCCACCTACATCGAACCATCTTTCTTCCCTTAGGAAGCGAAGTCAAATCCCAAGTGTGATTTTTGATTAAGGAAGAATATTCTTCCTCCATAGCAATATCCCACTCAGGTACCCCCGATGCCTCTCAAAAAGTTTGTGGATCTAAAACTGAAGAAAAGAAGGCATGTGGATCTCTCTAAAAATCCCCCCTAGTACGTCTATCATCTGCGGGGTCTCCTGCCCATGTGCTGACACTCTCAAGTGTTTGTCTGGCCCAAAGTGGCCCAGAAGTGGGTGAGTCAGGTGCTAACTCCTCATCCTCTGACTGACTAGAGGTGGATGATACTGCATCACTATCCTCACTATCTGAACTCAAAGCAAAAGAAGATGACTCTGGCTCAAGAACCTATTGTGGCTGATCTGAATCTGACGAGGAATCATCATAAAGAAGTAGATCCGATGAGGGAAAAGAAGTGTCAAGTGTTGAGTCTCTAGGACTCTCTTGAAAATGGACACTTCTCTTGATGAAGAACTCATGTGTGACTATATCTAGAAGGTGATATCCCTTAATACCATCTGAATATCCTACAAAGATGCAAGGCTTGGACTAACATTCCATAGCTTTGCATTTCTTCTTCAGAATGTGGGCCATGGTTAGGGATCTAAAAACCCTGAGGTGCTCAACATTAGGTTTCCTTTTATGCCAAGCTTCAAAGGGTGTTATCCCTTTCAAAGCTTTGTGAAGAACCTTGTTCTGAATGTAGCAAGCATAATTGATGGCTTTGGCCTAGTATTATGGTGCTAAGGATTTGAAGTGAATCATACAACTAGACATATCTTCCAAGAACCTATTCTTACATTCTGCAACCCCATTTTGTGAAGGACTATAGGTGATTGTGTGCTGCAAATCAATCCCTTCTATGATGTAAAACTGCTCAAACCTGATGCTGACATACTCCCCTCAATTATCAGTTCAAAGAACCTTGATGGATTTCTCACTCTATCTCTCAATAAGAGCCTTGAAGTCTAGAAAATATTCAAACACTTTAGACTTTTGTTTGAGAAAATATATCCAAGTGTACCTAGAGAAATCATCAATGAAAGTGAGGATGTACTTGGCCCTTGTGAAAGATGGTTTGGGAAAGGGTCTCGATACATCACTGTGGACTAACTCCAAAGGTTGTGAAGCCCTCCAAGCTTTGCCTTTGTCAAATTTTGCTTTGAGATGCTTCCCAAGGGAGCACCCCTCACAAAGTCCTTTTGAGAATTAGACACGAGGCAAGCTAATGACCATGTCATGTTTTCAAAGTTGCTCAAGATAGCAGTAGTTAAGGTGGCCAAACTGCTCATGCCATAATTTGCTAACTCCATCTGAATGAGTTAGCAATGTTATAGGAGAAGAATCTGATGCAAAATGTGAAAAGGTGTATAACCTGGCTTGGTGATCTACCCTTCCCACTGCCACTGTAGTATCACTATGCAACTCCCTGATAGATATTGAATCTAGTGAAAAATCAACTCTCATGCCCTGACCAATGTGAGTGATTTGGTACACGAATAGGAGATTGGTTGAAAGAGAAGGAACACTTAGAACATTGTTGAATGTTCCTCCTTACATTTCAAATGACCCTCTCCTTGCAACGGAAACTGATGTGTCATCACCCAAACTAATTGAAGTCATGCTATAAGGCTCTAAAGATGAAAACTCAACTAGCGAAGAGCCCATGTGGTGAGAAGCACCCGAGTTGATGACCCATGAAGATGTGGAAGTTGTTGTAGCTACAAGGGCCTTTCCCTTTTCTTTCTCCTTACCCTTACCCTTTGCCTTAGTAGAATCTTGGGTTGATGAATTCTACTTGATGGACTCAGGAACACCTAAGTTGTTCTTCTCTAGAAGATGAGTTAGGTGGTCTATTTGTTTCTTCATGCACTTGTGTTCATCATGCCCATTCTTTTTACAATAGGCAAACTTAACCTTCTCCTTCTTAGGTTTAGCATTAGAGGATGAAGACTCAGTGTTGTTTTTGGTAGGATTGGTGTTTTCTTTCTTTTTCTCTTGATCCTTGTTCTTTTTCTTCTTCTCCTTTGTTGAAGTCCTGTCCTTACCATTTCCAGCTATCAGAGCTTGGGGTTGAGTAGACTTCATTGTGCCCATCTGAATTAGCTTATCTTGCTCCCTAGTCAAGTCAGCAATGAATGAATCCAAAGAAGGCATTTTCCATGTAGTGCCAGGGCACTTTTAGTGGCATGGAAAGTGGAGACAAAGACTGAATAACTTGGACCTAACTTTGTGAGAATAGAAAGTATGAGTTGATCATCTTTCCTCTTTCTCTCGCATTCTTTCAATTGCAATCTAAGGGCCTTAAACTTAGTAAAGAAGTCCTGTAGGGTGTCAAAGTTACTAAGACTTAATCTTATGAGTTCATTTTTGAGCTCATGACCTCTCATCTCATCAAGCTTCCCAAAAAACTTTTCTAAGGTGTCCCATATGTCATTAGGAGTTTGGGAGGATTCTAAGTGGAAGATAAGTTTTGGAGACATAGACAAGCTCAGTAACCCAAAGGCTTCATCACTACGGTTGTACCACTTAACCTTTTCAGCATCTGTGTTAGGTTCTACTTTTGTACCCATTGTAATCCTATACAACCCTTTGCTTCTAAGAATGATTGACATTTTAACTTTCCATTCATGATAGTTGAAGGGTGTTAGGGGTTTGATTTGAAAAGAATCCATTTTTAGCTGAAATTAGGTGAAGTTGTGTTGATTTCAAGTTGTGAATGTATGCAGAACGGAGAATGAAAGTGAAGTTTTGCAAGTTGTGAAAAAGAAATCACACCCCCCCCAAAAAATATTGAGCCCCCCCCCAAATATTCAAGTTCACGCTCAAAAGACATTAGACTCAGCTGAAAATGAGTCTTAGAGAAATCAGTGCAAGACAAACGCAAACACGACATCGGACTCAACCGAAAATGCGTCCCAAGAGACCCAATTTTTTGGCACTTTATAAACTAGTGCATTTTTGAAAAATAACAAGTCTACACTGTGGAGAATTGAATTACAAGCACTTTTGCAAAAAATGGCACCCAAAACTGAGCCACCATTTGCAAGATTTTAAAGTTACAATTTTCTTGTAAACTAGTGTTTTTGCAAAAAAAGCACTAAAACATTTTAAAAATGCCTGTTATGGGGAGAGAAAGTGGCCTTCCAACCACTCGTTGGATTCGACATGAAATGAGGAATCTAAATGAGGTCTTTGTGAGGGGGAATTGGCCTCCTGCCAACCCAGGCCTCACCCTTCGTCTTCGATAGGCGAAAATACAAGTTTTAATTGAAAACCTCCAAAATATCAAACTATCTATCATGTCCCCTTTTTTAGTGGATATCGATAGACTTGATGATTAGCCTATTATGCAACCCTCATAGGCTGAGAGGATGGATAGGGGGTCATGATGGAGATTGGCTTGGCTTCGATTAGCAGAATTCCTACAGTTGGCTTTCATTCAGGCTCTTTCAAACACATTTTGCCTGAGCTCCTATTATTTAGGGACTTTTCACATGTAGCGGAGCACCATTATTTTGGTATGGTCATGTGCAGAATCACTCCCTAGTTCACTAACTTTGAACGGTTCGAGGATCCGACATGTATTGAGGGAGATATTAATATTTGATTGATTTAATTAAATATTAATTATTTAGCCTATTTTTAATTATGGAACCCTAATTCTAATTTAAGAAACCCTAATTAGCTAAAGTGCATCTTTTTGGAGGATATAAGGGTTTCTCATAGGAGGGAGAGTCATATTATGATTTGATTATTGATATTGATTTTTGTTAAGAATTCTTCTGTGAAGACTGAGCCAAGGGTTCCAGGATTCCATTTGCATTGAAGAACGTCAACTCTTCATTGTGTGTGATTCAGAGGTTGTGAGAGATCAACCGATCTATTGCCAAATTGAGATATAACTTCATACAGAAGTTATCATAGGGGTTTACAAGTTTGAGAGATAACTTCATACAAAAGCTATCACAAGGGTTTACAGGTATTTCATTATTTTGGTTTTGATTCAAGAATTATCTAGATATAGATATTTTGTATTAGCCCATAGTTCTTAAGATCAGGATCAAGCATATAGGTTGTGCTATATTGGCAGCCATACGAAGTCTGTATAGATCCGTGAAAATCTGTACGCATCAACAGAAAGATCAGACACCGACATCGGCAGACAGAGACCTACAGAGACTGACATCGGCCAACCTCTCATCGACGTCAACAGATTAACGACCCTAGTCAACTTACAATGGTCGTATAACTGACGTCGGTGATTGTGTTTTTGACACAACAGGCTGAAATGTACCAGATCCATATTTCTTTCCTAGTTTTCAGAATACTCAGGCTATTAAGGCCATTCTTTCAATATTCTTTGTATACTTGACAGAGGACCTCTATTGTAAGCATATGAGAAAATAAATAAGAGATTATACTATGATTTATTTATCTATTTGAACATATTTTTCAAAAATATAGATAAGTAATTCAGAGCTTTTGTTTTGGTATCTGAAGGGATATTACAGTGGTATCAAAGATTTATGTGTTTCTATATTCCCTATTTGAAGGGGATAGTACACTATCTAAAAATTTTATTATTCAGTCGAATTGAATGATTTTTGGTTTATGAAGTCAATTTTAACTATGATAATTGAAGTATATATAGAATTAACCTGCTGGCCAGGCATCCAAGTGTCCACATGGGATGCCAAGCAAGGAGAGGGCACTAAAAAACATAGTTCAAAATTTTACTAGCAGAAAAGACAAAGAACAATAGAAAACAAGGTACATTTATAATTTACTGGGCAAGAAAGGTCAGAGAAACTAAAATAGAAGACCTCACAAATCCCAATGCATAGTAGGCTAGTTTCAATGCAGCAGAGAAGACTAGAAAAAAGTGACATTTTCACCAAAAAATAGACTTGTTTTGGACGCACCGTACGGCCTGCTTGGCGCTTGCTGGGCAAGAAAACACTGTTGCATGGACATAAAATGAGGTAAGTGCAGAACACTGACCAAAAGGATACTAGAAGGATAGCTATGTGGTAGTAGAAGTGGCACCTAAACTTAGAGGCTGCTGACCAGAAGAGGGTGCAGAAGATGGAAGGAAAACAACAGTATGAAGAGGCTTGCAACAAAGTTAGCTCCTCCTTTTTCTGCTTCACACAACAAAAGACACCCAAAGGCAAGGATCTCCAAGAAAACTAACCAAAAGTGATATATTTTTTTTAATTTTTGATCAAATCTAAAAATAAAAAAACAAACTCCACTCCTCTTGATTTCAAAAAATAAGCTAAAAGCATAATCACACACAAGATTACTAGGAGAGCTCTGATACCATATCAGAGTTGTTGCCAGAATCCGGATAACGCAATGAAGACGTGATCACACAAGATAAACAAGTGCACACCACAAGATGTTAAAGCAATTTGACAATAACAAAAAGATAAATTGCACAAAACAAAATGGAGAAAACCAAATCTGAGTTAACATGGAATGGCCAAAATGAGGACTACAAATAGGAGAGTACAAAAGTAAATCCTCCATAAAAGGTGGACAATGCACACCAAAAATAGTCAGTAACTCCTCCATGAAAGGCGGTGACAAGGTGCTAAGAATAGAGAAGTAACTCCGATCAAGAGAGTTACTTATGACATTCTTATGACACCTATGACACATCTATGACACACACCTCCACATAAGCTAGCCTATCCCACAAATGTAGGAAAACTCCATGTATGCACAAGAAATACAATTTCCCTAATTGATAAATAGGGAAAAATAAAAACCTACACTAATAATCTCATGCATGATAGATTTAGTAGAGATGGTAGCTAGTTTACAAAGATAGAAACATAGTTAAAATTTGAGAACCAATTAAGATATTTGGAGACAACCATAGAGATTATAGAACAGTTGTAGTATGATAACCAACTAAGGTAGTTGGAAACAATCATAGAGATCAGAGCACAATCTTAGTATGACAATTGATTAAGATATTTGGCAGAGATCATAGCAATCAAAACATTATCTTATTATCACAATAGATTAATATTTTTACGTGGGATAATAGATATCATATCACATTATCAATACAACAAAAAATTAAGATATTTGTAAGACATAATGCATAACAAAACATAATTTCAACTCGATAACCAATTAATATTTTGTCTATATAGTCTAAAAATCTATTTAATAGTAGTACATCATGATTATTATAAATTCTAGAGGTCATTACTACACCTACATAGAATGAGAAAATTTTTCACTTGTTTACTCTTCCACTAGGATTTAGATAGTGCATGCCATAGTCCAAAGGCTAGTTTAACCAACTTCACAGAAACATAACATATTTCATAGGCTAGTTCTATCAACTTCTTAGATTCCTATCCCTACTCCATAGGTAGTTTTAGCTATGGATAACTTATCAAAATTGTTCCCTATACCATATATACCTTTTCAAATAACACACATGATCTTTATTCCTTTGTTTGATACTTGACACCTTGATAGTGAGTCTCTTGCAAGACTAATTGGTTAGTATTATCTATCCTTGTACATATTATCTTTTTCATGTTTCTTGTATGCATATTATGTAAAAACCCACAAAAACATTTAAATTTTTACTTAGAAAATAAAAACTATAGATTTTATGCATTGCCATATTTACATTTCTTATACTATCCATGTACTACATATGTTAGCTATCTTAGTATAGTTAATTTTTTTCATACATACAAGATTCACTTGTTATTTTCAAGTGTTTTTAGATTGATGTAGGACTTAGTTCCATCACATAAGTCTATATTTACTACTATCTACCCATTGGGGGCACATAAACATGTTCTTCATTTGATACATTCACCCATTTGAAGGAATACTATACACAAGTTTTAATTTCATGGTTACATCTTTATATAATCTACATCACATATTTAAAATTATTATATCTTGAATTGATCATCTTACACTACTTAGATTCATTACAGACTACTAATTTAGACTCAGCTTATGTACATCTTTGCTCTTATATAGATTTATACCACATGTTCATGCATATTTTCATTTATAGAATTCCTATTTTAGATTTGATCATGTCTTTATGTTTTTATATATATTCAAGGGCATTTAAATATGTCATTTATCTATGTCTCTATACCAATTAATTTCATCATATATATTATTTGGATGTGTGTCCATGTCCTTGTATGTGCCTATGCAATTATGTATGCAGACATTTAAACGTGCCCTTTCATATAGCTTTACACCAACCTACTTATTGTTTGCTATGTGGAAATTTGAACACATCCTTGTATGTATTAATTTATCATATTTAGTTTCATGTGTCTATGTCCCTTTTATTTTGTCCCCTTGGCCTACTTTGCATGCCTCATGTGTTCTATATGTATGCTTTCATATATGTGTCATGGCCATGACACTTGTATCTTGTTTATTAAAAAATCTATTTTAGATGCCATGAGCGACCTCATGCATCACCCCTTCATAATTGGGTGCTTTGATGGACATCATTCCCCATCACCCTAGGTAGCTACTCAATTTACTCTCAAATTTGTTGTTTATATACATGTTTACATTGTCATATCTATCTTGATAGGCTTGTGAATGCTAGATCTAGCATACATCATACATTACAAACTTATTCACATAATATATTATGTTTTGATGTCATATATCCACATTAAATTAATTTATTATGTATATATCATATATGCTCAAGATACCACATATCTTGTAGAGATTTTTATTTTTTAGGATATTAATTGCACAAGTTCAAAAACTCCCCTAAAAATAAGGGATATTCATAAAGGTTTGTCATAGATATTAGGCTATCTGAATGCATTCAAAATATAGTTTTCAACACATAGGCACAAAATAGATAAATTAGTTTTAGGAAAACATAGTTGGAAATAGTCACATAGAGACCATTTTTAGTTGCACAAAACTCAGTATAGTTGGACATTACTGCCCAAAATGGTAAAATAACACCACCAATGCTACTATTCATATATGGTCATATTATGTAGTAGCCTTAGTTTCAAGAAATTATAGATTAGCTAGAAAATTATACTACCTTTTCTCCATGTTTGCATAGGTTTAGTCAGAGATTACCAATTTTTGCTCATGTTTAGCACAAATTCATACTATTTTTCTCATATTAGGTGAACCATACATGGCATGATAATTCCCATTTCAATTTTGGGTACTCAAATACATATTATTACAACTTAATATAGAATCTATATACTTAGATATTAGATTTTGGGGCATGTGTGACACATTATTTCCATATGCTCACTTATGCACTACTTAATCAGATGAAATGATAAACTCTACGTCATTCTCTACATTGTACAAACCAGACACCATGTTCCAATATATACACCAAATTAATTCCTTAATACATCTATAATAGTTGACATTCTTGAGTGGCCTAGAACTATCTTACATTCTTGAGTTTCCTAGAACTGTCTTAAATTAATGAGTTGCCCAAAGTCATTTTATATTTTAGAGTTTTAGAGTCGACAATATCAATTTTTTAAAATTTTAATTACATCACACAATTTTAGTTTACACTTCATCTATTACACATGGGTAGGAAATGATGGATTCATAGTCTAACTGAGTTCTTGAGCCACCTACATGAGAGGGTTAGACACACCATTAGTCCATTCCAAGCTATTCATAGGTCATGATCCACCAAGCATGGGTGGGCAATGATGGATTAAAAACTAGATTAAGTTCTTGAGCCATCCATACATGGGTATTGAGTAACCTATCACCTCAGTCTAAGTTATTCACTAATTGATCACTATCTACAAACACAATATTTTACTACATTTATGCATTGGTTTGCATACATAATGAGGTGTATTCATTCCTTTCTTATTTATTATCTATTTACTCATTTTTTCTTACTTTTTATATCTCTTAATTAAGGAATAATCTATGCACTTTTCATTTATAGGAAACACAATAGAGCATGCTTCATATACTCAAATATAAATTCATGAGCTTTACCTCTTAAGTAATTTTAGGTATATTATTTTTATTTATCATAATCATTTCATTTTATTACATTTCTATGATAAATTGGGGGGGACATAGTCATCTAAAACTAAAACTTGAGTGCTAAAAGTGTTATTGGAGATCATCTATCCATAGATTAGCTCTAGACCTATCTTAGGGCACATTTAGACATTTATCCATTTTTCATGTGGGCCACACATATCCCTATACATCCCTAAATTAGTCTTAGACCCTCAGTTTAGCATCACGGTCTCTAGTGTCTCAACTTCTACCATTTAGACATTAGCACCATAACTTTGACAATAGTGTCAATGGTACTATTGTCCCAGTTTGAGTATTATTATCTTTTTCCTACCTTTTATCACCAATAGATATCTTTTAAAATCAAAAACCACCTAGGTTTAGCCGATTTTTATTTTAATACCTGCATAATCATTATAAAAATATGTATAAATGACTTTTATCCTTTTATTCAGTAAATGGAAATTATATGTAAATAACACAGATTAACTCAAAACAATTTTTACACAATCAAGGTTATTAATCCTTATTCATCACTACTTCTGCATATAGCCATCAATAAAATTCCTAAGCTTAGATTACTTAGACTTCCAGTCTCAACCATAATCAAAGAAATCAAAGTAACCATACTAGCTTCACTTTTACTTGCACCATCACTTAGGTGTGGAGAACTACATCAAGATTGATCCCTCCTCAAAGTATTTTTATGTAAGAAACTCTCATCACAATGATGTGTTGAGGAAGACCATCCTATCCTTCTAACATCATACTTTGATAAGTGTGTCAACTATATTCCTTAACAACATGGAGTTCTAGGGCTTACATGAAAAATCAATCAAAAAAAGTCATTGAAAGGGAATTATAACTCATGCATATAGGAAAAGACTTCATATACTCAAACATAGGTGAACTTAGAATCAAATAATATTTTTGCACAAAGGACACTAGCACCAAAATTATGACACTAGCATCATTAACACTATTTTCTAGTTAGGGTACTATTATCTAGGAATGGTCTTGACACTTGGATCCTATTTTCAATACTCAAATAAACTGTTAGCTTTGTTTGTAGTCTCTAGATCATCTATCTCAGTCAATTTATAGCTAAGTACTTATTTAAATTATTTATTACTATTTTTAGAATAGTCAAACTAGGTCAATTCTATTATAAACTAGTGAATATATTTACTTTATATTTTATACCTTGGTTTAGTATACTCAATCAATTCAACAACCTAGGGCTTAAACTCCATAACCCCAAAAATTTAATTCAAATAACTACTTTTAAGTTCAAGCCTCAATCCAATTCAAATTATCTATCCACTTTATCTCTACATTAAATTTTCAAAAGTGGGTTTAACACAAGGATAGAAAGGAATAACTCCCAAAATAAACGTTTACATACATATATACAAATTGGTTAATAAATTCAGTAGTTGCCATCTTATCTCCCTTGCTCAAAAGTCTAAGTAATTTAATCTCCCTATGTTAGAAAATTTAATCCTCATGCATAATAATAATAAAATTCATTCATATAATAAATATTCTCTATTGAAAATTAACACCTCTACCTGTTTAGAAGGTAACAAAAATAGTTGTCATAACTAGTCAAAAGGACAAGTTACATTAGAATTGGATTTTATTGTAATAAGCTATACACATCATTTTAATGCAAAGATATAGAAGATCTTATATTTTTCTTTCTCATGACTACTACAAAGCATGGTGAAACTAATTATTTCTAAACATAGGATATAAATCTATTTATTTTTATTAAAAACTCATGGTTTTAGGATTTATACCAACCTCTAATAACGATCACATTGCCATAGCAAAAAAATTTAACAATCACTAGACTCATCTCTTAACCATTTAATAAGCAAATAACACCACCCACCGGTATTTAATTTTAATGGTATTTTCACAACATATATGTTTAGCTGGATGGTGCCAAAAATTATAAGAATCCACATAATAGAACATAATATTAATCTCAAATTAAGTTTACTAGCTTATAAGTCACTAAACACCTAGTTGTCCTTAACTTATGCCAAATAGAAATCAATAAAATGCAAATTATCTAGATTAATGAATCAAAGAGCAAGGATCTATTTATTCAACAAAAATTTAAACATACTAACTAAGTTAAGAAGGCAATTGTAATTATTATAGACAATTCATGCCAACTTCTTTCCACACTCTGTAGTTATAATATAGTTTATTCATATTTTCACCAAAGAACAAAATCAAATAATTCAAATATTATTTCCAATGCATAGCCTACCCAACAAATATATAAGCTAAACTTACTATAAAATTATTTTATTTTAAATAGAGGTTACATTTGATTGAAACATTTAGCATAAATAGGGTGGTTTTTAACATTATGTAAGATTCACTTGCCACCCTATCCCATGCTACAGGGTTTTCTAGTTTAGTTAAACAAAACCCATAAACTCATTTTTTATTATCAAAAATTATCAATCCATTTGATAATACATATACATATTCATATTCATACATGCATGTATATAATTAACATTAACTTTCCAAAAAAATTCCAAATATTATTTTTATTCCAATTAAAAATCCTCCACCAACATCTGGAGAACATATTTTTAAGGAAATAAACACAACTAATACATAAGTGGCCCTTATGTGTACCAGAATGGGTTTAAACATGGAGGTATTTATATTGATATATACTATGACTATCTTAAAATATCATTAATCATTATTTATGCTAACCTAAAATCTATAATTAATGAAAACATCAATAGCTCTAGAAGAAAATCAATCCATCATGATATAAAAAATCAAGAAGTGAATAAAAATTCACATACAACCATTATCAATAAAATCTTGACTATTGATGACATAAGAGGAGTAATTTCCATACCTTAAGTGGTTCTTTTCTAGTACATTATTGTTGTTCATAGATCAAATAGAACTAGATCAAACTATTTTTGGGTTTCATTCCCCTATGTGTGAGCTTCAAATGCTTATATGAATTCTTAGTTTCTTTAATTGATGAGGAGAAAAAGTAAGCATTATTAATTCCCATGTTTTTAAAATAAATCATTTAAAATGAATATGGTGCCTATTAATGGCTTCAAGAAAAATTTCTATTGTTGATGAAATTAAAAACTAACTTGAAACCAACATGAAGCCCAATCAAAAATTAACGCAAGCATTAAATCCAAATGGAGGTACAAGATTAAGCTCCTAGGGAATTATAAATTAAAACCCAAGTCATAAATGTCAAAAAGAATCCCATAATAACTATTCTTACTTTAAAATCTCATGTACAAGTGAAAAGAGGCCACCACATAGACATACCATGGAAAAGGGAATTATTTTCTCTAAATTGAATACATTATAGGTTTATTAAAATATGCACATTTCAAGAAATCCACAAAAACCAAATGTGTACAACTAGTTTTATTCCAAGCAACCAAATAAAAATGTAGTAATAAAATAAAACCCCCAACCTAGTTCCATTTTTATAAAACAAAAATGCAGATAAAACTTCATTGAATAAAACCTAGTCTATATTTTAGCAAAAATAATAGGTGTAATTTCATAACCTCTTATGAGACATTTTAGGTTCATCAAGAAGTCTTATGACTTCATCATGGATTGTAATACTTATTTTAACAAAATTAAAGGTTCAAAGATGACTCTTTTTAAATACGAATGATAAGATACATAAATGTGAGAATTTTTAGGAATGGGCATAAGTCCTTGCCTGGTAAATCTGAGTTTTATCCTTCTTGCATCTTACCTTAGATTTTCATGGTTGCCATAACGTCATCCTTGCCTCTACACATAGCTTCTAATTAAAATACCAAACTTGGAAAGGTTTATTTAATAATTTTGGTCATACAAGGGTGTATACATACACATGAAGCTCCTCTAGGATTTTCGTGAAGCTCTATTACCTCTATCCTACCCCAAATGACATAAATAAAGCTCAAAACATGAAAAATTTAAGTTTGACCTCTTCCTCCAAATTTATTAGAATAATAATAATAATAGTAATATAATGATCATTATAATATTTTTATTTTTGACTTTATAAAATCAAACCCCTAATGGCCCAAGCTCTTATAACATAGGACTTTCACATTAAGTCTTTATTTTTAATTCAATTAATTAAATTTTGACCAATTCAATTTAAATCCTTGCCAATAATTATTGGGTCCAACAAGGACATGTTGTAACTTTGACAAATTTTCAAAT
The DNA here is from genome assembly GCA_037957365.1 of Torreya grandis. Lineage (NCBI taxonomy): Eukaryota > Viridiplantae > Streptophyta > Pinopsida > Cupressales > Taxaceae > Torreya > Torreya grandis. The sequence continues at coordinate 732,413 of JARHVA010005897.1, forward strand.
AAACAAGCTTCATTAAATAATAATATAATCAAAATTTCGTAAATAACTTAAATATAAGTAGCTATGAGATTTTATGTGAACTCCCACAAAGAACCCAATTGGTGATATGGCCACTTGTTCACAAAATTTATGTAGAAAAAAATATCAAATCTAATGAAATATTTGAACCATTTGGATTTCACAAATCTAAGCTAATGCCCTTCTTTTATAATATGAAAGACATCCTTCCCAAAGGAACTGAATTAAGATAGGATAACTAGCAAGTCATTTGAAACTAAGAATCATCTTGGTTACTTAACTAATCATCATGGATATAATAATGAACCCAGTGAGACCAAAAGATTATACTAACATCATTTTATGGGCCACCATAGTGGTGTAATATGATGAGTAATTTACTTATATTATAATCACATTAGTGTAATCAAGGAAGAATCAACACGGTTCGTTATTTGGTAAAGAACCCAAATAAGCACATACTTATGTAACTATATTTATGATTCTTTTTAAGGGTATTAAAATTGGGGACATGACATAATTTCCACCTTAGTAAATCATCATTTGATGTTGAAGTAAAATCTAGGCATTTAGTTGCTTCATATTCCAGGCATATTTTTAGTTTACTTGCTAATACTACCATGAATTCTTAGATCCTTATACAGATCTCTAGCCTAGTTCCAAAAATTATAATTAAAATTTAAATCTAAAACAATTTTGTATTAAATTTCTCATCATAATATGGGTATATCATCTATGGAACCAATGATTTACATTATTAGAATTTGTAAAAAAATGAATGTTTCTATCTAATTATCAATCTGTAATTTAATGACAATAGTTGATTTAGCACAAAAAATTGAATGTAATTCATATTCCACATTTAGGCATGGCATTTTTCATCTTGTAATATAATTTATTATAGTAAATTCAGTTTTACACAGTCCTTCTACCACTTTTGTTCATGCTTGGCACAAAAATATGTCATTCATTCCAAAATGAAGTCAATAAATAGAAAACCATACCACTATGGTTTTCAAAATTTTGTTATTTGTGGGTCAATGCAACACCCTACACCAACCACTTTGAACATATGAGAAGCCATCCTAGACATATACATAGAACCCCCAAGTTTTTGGGCATATTATCAATCAGCTTGTGAACTCACATGATAGTTCTAGGGATCCCAATCCCACCATCATAAACCTACCATCTGAGGTACTTACCCAACTTTTTAGCTCTTTGAAAGAGTCAAATGGGTACCTAAGATTTTCAAAATTGCCTAATCAAAGATTTACATTGCTCTTTCTAAGCATAGTCATACATGCTAGTCATGCCTTTAATTTAAAATACTCATTCTAGAATATTATTTCATGTAATTTAACCATTACCTTATTAACAACACACTTGCATTTACAAGCCAATACATGCATGATTCCATCAAGTACAACCTTATTGATTTCTACATAGAAGTTCAATTTATAGGTCTAATTAGTGTTTCATAGGGATACATCAAGGAAATTTCATAGTGGTTACTCTTAAAACAACCTATAAGACTTGGGTAAAGGAATAAGTGATCTAGAAGGTAATATTATGCATGAATATCCCATGGCTATATGATGGCACACATTGTGCACTCATTAGAATGAATCAGGTGACAACTTTGTGCAAAGGGGAAAATGGATTTTTAGCCTATGAAAGGCTCTATTTCCTAGCCCATACCTAGTCTAAATCAATGTAGATATATTAATTTCCTCACCCTCACCTCATACTTGCATCATAACACATTACTAATGAAATAATGTAGGGTTACACCACACATTATAACACTTTACCTTGGAATTTTTTAACTAGTATATTTAACTTCAAAATTGATAGTTACACTTCCACAATTGATTTTCTACCATTCAAAATTTTCATGGTTAACTTCATACAACATATACACACATAATCCTCATACAACCATACTAACATCAAGGAATAATTGTAAACTTCACACAGTTAACAACATTCACATATCAAAAAGAAACTACAAGGCTTACTAGTTTTTAACATAATCACACAAATCATATAATAGTCTTACATGCATGAATAAATCATAGTAAATAGGGTACACATTTTTGAATTAAGGCCTTTAATAATGTATTCCAAGTATACATCATGACACATAGGCATACTTACCAATTAATCACAAGAGTCCTTGAATTCCATTAGTTAGCCGATGTTTATATACCATTCGATATGACATCAAAATTACATAATATCTAGTGCCAACAAAATATCAAAATTCAGCCAATAAACTTTCCTAGTCTTGCTTTCAAGTCCACTACCTTAGGAAAAATAGTGTTATACAATCACTGAAATATTATTATTAATTGTTGTATAGATGTAACCAGTCACTTATAGTGATGCATAAGCTATGTATGGACATATGACAATTGAGATAAGTACTTATTTACACTCTATAGCTTATTTTTACCTTAACCAAGGTATATTTTCATACCTTCCAAGGGTAGTTTTTCATTGGCATATCCTTGCTTGACCATCAACAATGTACAGTCACTAAGATATTCTACCCAATTCAAGTCATCCTTCATAATAATGTCATACATATAGTTTCATAGTTTAATTATTAATTTAACTTTACAGTAATTTACCTTTGTAAATAGTATTGATAACTAACTTCAGAAATATTTATATTACATAATAAGGCTTCTTTTGGCAATGTTATGTAATTGGCCTTTAATTACACAACCTTTTTACCATTCTCAAGGTGAGTAAATCCTGGTTGGTGTAGTGTATACCATGCTTTCAACACTTCTTTATGCAAGATAAGATCATTTCCATAATGATTATCATAATAGTTCTCTTTATCCCTTGTCACTTGTTGATTTATAAATCAAAATTAATTAATTGATTTTACAGTTTTAAATTTTTCCAGCCAATACATTAAAATTTAGTGAGTTAAATATTGGAAAATTGCCTTGAAACTCATGCTTATGCAAGGAAAATAACTCAAAATTATCTCCTAGAGTAGGGATTCATAGTCTTATTGATGTACCACACTACATCAATTTCCCTCACCTCACTCATCCCTTCAAGACTTGAGCCCAAACTTTGTTATTTTTAAGGACTTAATGTTCCCATATCTTATGATAACATACTCATACAAGTCACTCATGGATTCCAAATATTTACTCATAATTTAGAGATTAAACTTATAATCACCTTGGCCATTATTGGCCTTCCCATATAGGTCAACTGATAATCAATATGAAATTCATTCTTGTGTTATCTGACTCTAGACATGTTTGACTTAGCCTAGGCTTATAGAGGAAAACATGGTACTTTTTGTAAGGAATCTTGATTAATTTCAAAAGTATTTCTAGGAAGTTTATGCCTTTCCACATATTCACTAAAACAATCATAAATTTGTCCATATGTTGGTAATTAAAATATTAAATTCTAATAAGCACAATGTCAAATAGTTTTAGAGTGAGAGAAGCTCATTGTATTAAGTGGGCAATAGTTAATAACCTCAGCTAAAACCTTTGAGAACATAGGTTTAGATACCAAATGAAATGAACTAAAAAATAACCCATAATTTTTTTACCTACTAAAAATTATTAAATGATTGAACTATTCAAGCTAATTTTACCAACATAGTTACACATTCTAAGTAATTTATCAGAGGATGAGATAGTAACACACACCACAATCCAAAAAAATGGTTTACAAAATTACAACTAACAATATTATTGGGTAAACAAATGTGATGACATGTATTTTTACCTCCCATATAATGTAAAGTAACCCCAACCACTTTTAATGATCATAAAGGAGAGAAGGGTTCATTCAAATTTAAACTTGTACTCCATAAATCCCAATAAGACGTTAGAATCAAGATTAAAAAATATTAAAGAATACTCCACTTCAATGATATACACAATAGGGTTAAATAAGAGATTTGAGTTGCTTATGGTTCCTTGCCCAATTATTTCCAAGGGAAAAGTATAAATAATAGTTCATATTTAAGGGTTAATTCTCTTTAACCCAAGGTTCCCAATATATTTGCGAACCCACTTTGCTTAAAATGAAAACATATACACCATGGAATTAAGGAATTAATATTATGATCATAAGATCCCATAGAGGAAACCATAGATTTAAACCTACTCCATCTACTTATTTTTCCCATGCTTATATATATATATATATATATATATATATATATATATATATATATATATATATATATATAGAGAGAGAGAGAGAGAGAGAGAGAGATAAGGAGTTATACTGATATTTTAGTTACGTATAATATGTAAACAATACTGCTAATTTCGAATTTATGATACTAATTCAATTTTTCTTTACAAATTGAAATGATAGTTAGGTTGACCATAAAGGCTTCAAAATTATTTCTATCAGATAAAAGTTATCTTAATTCTTAGGACCTATAAAAATATGTAACTAAATAAAATCAATATGTTCTTTAGGAGTTTATTTATATATGAAATTTATTCATTAGACATCATAATATGGACATTAGTGTTATTCTTAAATTTACAAATGAATGACATCAAGAGTGTAGAGAAAACATAATTCTCAAATTACTATCAATGATCTCATTTACAATCTCAATGTAATAACAAGACCATTGTAACATTCCTTAAGTGTCTTGAATAGGGAATCAATATCCAATGATACTTTTATTTTTCCCCAAAACAAATTTAGGTTCAAATAATGAATTTCTCGAAAGGTTCTCAAAGGAGTCAATGGGAGATTCTATATGATTTAACAAAGATTACAATACCATAAGGCAACCCATTATAAACACGTTAATATTAACATAATCAAATATATTTAATATGATCACAAGGGCATATGGTTATAATTTTCATGAGTGATTTTCTCTTGATAGATGGTCATATTACATTGATTTAAGTTTTTTCATTAAAACTCACCCTTGAGTCTTACCATAACCATCTACTAAGAAATGCAAAAAGAGTGACAAAGATACAAAATATCACCATTGAATATAAATTTATTATTGAATTACATTATTAGTTTCTATTACTAAAGGGTTTCCATCCTAGGAAGGATGAAATAAAAACAAATTCTTTCATTAGTTAATTCATGAATATTCTAGGATTTCTATCCCCCTGAAATAGGAAATGTGCATACACTTGGTGTAGGTTTTGTAAAATAATAACTAATTTTAGGGTTATGTTTAAATATAATTAAAAATATCCATCCACTTTGTCCCTAGACTATATTGTTAAAAGGGGAATTAGTGCAAGGATGGAAAGGAATAATTCCCAAAGTAAACATCCACACACACACACACACACACACACACACACACAACACAGGAAAAAAAAATGGTTAATAAATTTAACAATTGACAAGTTAACTCCCATACTCAAGAGGTTAAGAAATTTAATCACCCTTGACAGAACATTAAATCCACATGCATAATAATAATAATAATAAAATTTATTCATATAATAAATATTATCTATTGTAAATTAAAACCTTTGCATATTTAGAATGTAGTAACAATAGTCATCAAAACTATCGAAAAGAACAAACTACATTAGAATTTGTCTTATTTCAATAACCCATACACAACATTTTAATACAAAGATATATAAGATCATATACTTTTCTTTCCCATGACTACAACAAAGCATGTTTAAACTCATTCTTTATAAATGTAAGATATAAATATTTTTTTCTTTGTTAGAAACATGGTTTCTAATATTTATACCAACCTCTCATAATGATCACATTAGCATAGAAAAATAATTTACCAATCACTGGACTCATCTCTTAACCATTCAATAAATAAATAACACCACCCACTGGTATTTAATTTAGAATGGTATTTTAACAATTTCTAAGTTCAACTAGATGATGCCCAAAATTGCAAGTATTTACTTAATGTAATATAATAGCAATCTAAAATTACTTTTACCAATTTTAAATTAATAAAATGTTAATTATCTAAATTAATGAAATCAAAGAACAAGGATCTGTTTATCCAACAAAATATTAAGCATACTAATTGAGTTAAAAAGGAAATTGTAACTATTCTAGACATTTCATTCCAATTTCTTTCTCAACTTTGCAATTACACCAAATAACATAAGAAAACAATTGAAATATTATTTTCAATTCATGGCTGACCCAACAAATATATAAGCCAAAATTATTTACAATATAATAGTTTTATTTTAACTAGAGGTTGAATTTACCTTAAATGTTTAATATAATTAGGATGTTTTCAACATTATGCAAGAGTCATTTGTCACCTAATGTAGAGGTATGGTCAACAAATCACCAATTCCCTCTTTTGTCAATGTTCTCCCTTAACTCTAAGGTACCTAAGACCATTCAGGGGTGTATTGGAATTTATTTATTTGATAAATTTTATTAACCTTCTCAAGTTCCTTATGATATTTAGAGACCTATTACCCACTTTACAGCACACTTCACCCTCTATTTCCTACCTTTGACAACTTTCTCCTTTAACACAATCACTCTTGGAGCCTTCTTTTTAGGTTAATTCAACATGTATAGAAATGTATAGATTAAATTCTTTAGACTGATCTCAGTTAAAGATACCCTCTATTGAACTTGTTCTATCCATGAAATTTTAGGCTCTAACTCCTCTTCTAGATTCATCTTCTAGCTTCTTCTAGGCCATTATTAGGCCAACTTAGTTCTCCCCTATCTCCACTTACACACAGTCCCTTATTGTTTCATGTACATGTGTGAAAATGTTTCACAAACTCTAAATTATTTTCACCTATGCTTATACCTATCAAATGACCAAATTTGAGGTCATTACCATCATGGAAACATCTACAATTCTTACTTTTTCCATCCAAAACCCTAGTTTTATGTTTCAAAGTCTGTATAGAGCCCAAGGGCTTTCAATTGCATTTTACACAAGTGAGATAGGTTTTAAAATCTTCACAATGTTTATTTAGCCTCTATGGAATTTGTGTTCACCTGTTACAATGATAATATTTTCTCTATAGTGACTCTATTCAACCTTTCAACTCATTCTTGGCACAAGCAAAGTGCATAGTCATCTTCCTAGAAGTCTATAGGTAAACTCAAGATTTTTGTTAGATCATAAACGATTTTTGGGCTCTATAAATGTTTCCAAGATATATATGTATTAGGGATTAACTTTTACATCATGTTAGTTTTATGTATTTACCAAGAGGTAAATAGTAATTAGTTAGTTTCTATATCAAAATATTATTATATAATAATATTATGATATTAGTATAACATATATTATTGTTAAGATATTTTGTTATGATTTATAATAATATATCATAAATAGGAGTTTGTATAATCATAAGATTTCAAGTGAGATAAATTAGTGGAGAAATTATAGGAATCATATTCCTATGTATTTACAATGAGTCTTGAATGAGTAATTTAGATAGTGTGAGAAATATATTATGGTTTTAAATTAGTCTCTATGTTCATCTCTATCTATTTATCTATATTCATCCTCCCCATTATATATGTGAGTTAAATCTATGTATAGGCTCATTAAAACACTAATATTGGTATCAGAGTAGGTTGTTATGATGGATCAGTAATATATTTGAAGGAGTAGATCAATTCATTCCTATGGTTACCCCAATCAATGAAAGAATATATGGTTTTAAAAAGTTTCTAATATAGATTAATAATTTTTTTCATATTTTATTCATTCTTCTCTATATTTAGATCCAGATAATTTGTACTAGTCTTCGAGAACCGTATTCACTTATATAATTCAAGCAGCATATTTCATGGCTTAATTCACAGGTATCCATTTTCACTCATACAGAGCTCGATTTGAATTCATTATTCATCACGTACACTTAGTGTTCATAATATGAATAGATCACATCTAGTTCCCTTAGCTCATAACATAGTGCATTGATTGATTCATAATTCTTCAATGTGAAGGTATATTATTGCTATGAGTGATTTTCTCCCATCAGCATTGAAATTGAAGTCCCTTTATATTTCCAATGAACCTAAAGAGAATTAGTTTCAATAAATTTTAAAATAGTGATGGTATTTTGTATAAGGATTTATGATAGATTTGGTCTCCTCAATTCATTCATCATCTCACTATTCCCACCTCAAGTCATCTGCTTTGGACACCACATTGTGCAGATCTATAGATTATTTCATGTAAAGATTGTAAGGAGTGCCATACAAAATTTGTGCCATATATATTTTATCTAGCTTCAAATATAAATGGATCAAGTTATTTCTCATGCTGTCATACCATCCATCTATTTCTACAAGTCATGTCAATTTTAATCAACTTTTCCCATTAAAAAAAAAGCCTTACAAAGATGTGCAGAATAAGGCAAGTTTGCTATTTAGATTAGTTTTATCATTAATAGATAAGTGCATGAGTCTTAAGTGTCTAATAGGCATTGGAATATAAGTCATGCCATTCACTTAGGATAGTTAAATTTTAGTGTGTCATTATTTTTATAGGTTGGTAGAAGGTAATTTAATATTACTCTCTTATCTATTGAAATTAGAGTCCTCGTGTATAGTTTTAAGTCATGGTTATTAAATTAATAGTTGTTAAATTCATGTAAAAAAATATAAGCATAAAAATAATGTCATCATTTGTAAAAATTCCTTTAGTTAAGATTTTTTTAATCAATATCCATATGTCAAAAAATCTCAGTGTCATTTTAAAGAGTCATTTTGTCATTGGGTCAATTTCAAGTATGTCAAATAAAATTAAATGTATAAAGGATGTATTATCACTTGTATGTGATTTAAAAATTATGGGGGGGTTTCCCTTGAAAAACATCATGTACTTGAGCTAAACTAACATACCATATGAGTGAGGAGTAAGATACTAAAGGTTGGAGGATACACATAGGAAGGAGGTTTCCAACAACCTCTCGTTAGTCACTAATGATGGGGCTATACCAATGATGTGGTGACATTTTTGTGTGTTTGTGTTTTTGTAGTTTCTCCTATGTGTTTTCAAAATAAGAATAGATGTATATGCCTATTCAAGTTATGTAATGTATGTAAATCCAAACATAATTCTCTGATGTAAAAACATTGTGAAAGGATAGAAAGAACCAATGTAATTTAGTTTATGGATCTTGAAAGGATTTGTGGTAGAGATCCAAAAAACCAAAAGAGGTGAACAATGTTTTAGAACTAGTTAGGATAATATATACTATATATATCCCATGTTTGTCTTACTTATTTATGTAGATGACCCTCAGTGATACATCCATTGTGGTCATGTAAAGTAAATGCAGGATGGATTCCTTCAAATAATAGTGGTCATGTGCAACAAGATTGCATTAGTAGTATGCATACCTAAGAGTATATGGTGGCATATAGCTATATTAATTCTATTCATATCAAGTTTTATGGTAAACCTATAAATCCATAGGAGGAGTGTGGCTCTCTTTTTATTAAGGTCATGAGACAAATAGGGAATTCTACAATGGTTAAGCATACTTTAGGTGAGAGTGTGAATGTTTTTACACCATGTAAAAACTAAGGGGGGGATGTTAGGGATTATATTTTACATCATGTTAGTTTTATGTATTTACCAAGAGGTAAATGATAATTATTTATTTTGTATATCCGAATATTTTTATATAATAATATTATGATATTAGTTTAGCATATATTATTGTTAAGATATATTGTTATGATTTATAACAATATATCATAAATAGGAGTTTGCATAATAATAGGATTTTGGGTGAAAGAAATTAGTGGAGAAATTATAGGAATAATATTTATATATATTTTTAATGAGTATCAAATGATTAATTTATATAGTATGATAAATATAATATGGTTTTTAAATTATTCTTTATGTTCATCTCTATGTCTATTTATCTATATTCATCCTCACCATTATCTATGTGATTTAAATATATGTATAGGCCCATTAAAATAATAAAAATATACACACTAAATTCACCTTTATCAATATATAATAGTACACAAAACTTCTTTGTTACTCTTCTTGAAACATTCTTGCTTTCATACAAGACACATAGTCAAGTATTATAGACTATGTAACATTGCTTTAAAGATTTGAAATCCAAATGGAAATAACTACTTAGTATACTCATTTGAAGGGGTATCCAATCATTCCCATTGTCCTTTTTTAATCACCAACTACTCCACATGGCACATCCACTAGATTCTTTCTTAAGCCTTGTTTTCTCATAGGACTTCTAACTACATAGTCTACACCTATAGATGCACATGTAGATGTCTTGAACAAGATTAAGATATAAACCTATTAACCAAGGATATATGGACTTAGTATAAAATTAATTCAATCATTTTATCACTTTAAAAATTGAATAGAGTAATTTACAAATTTTATTGACACCTATGTCACATAAATTCATAGAATTTTGTGCTAACAATCTATGTTCACACATTCTCAACATAATTACATGGATTGATATGAAAAACAAAGAGTAAAAAATCTAATTCAATGAAATAGACACCTAAAAAACATATTTTAAATTATCCAGTATATATTTAACACCAAACACATATAATTATTAACCTTCCCTTCTATAATCATTCAAAACACCATGTTCATCATTGCGTTACTCAAAATAACAGGGTTATAGACATTCCATTAAACTTCAAGATTATTCATTCTATGTTTTCATGTTTTATATCCCATTCTCTTAGAAGAAAATTTTGATAACTACTCAAAACAAAATTATAAGTGTTATATCTACCTAACTGCTCTAACTACCTCTAAGTAACTACTTGCAAGAGTGTTGCTCTTGACACAAACCTCATGATAGATTATTCTGTACAAGGGAGACCTCATACAAAAGTATATAAACTAAAGTGTCCTAAATTAACACTTCATATCCATTTTAAAACTTAATGACTCCTTGGAAACCCACTATAACACCTTTTATAAGTCAAAACATTCAAAATTTCAAATTATCAAAATGGTAGGAAATTACCATTTTGAATTTTCTAAGTTCCCTATGCACATTTAAAATCACTTAGATAGTATTCCAAGGAACATGTTTACTCATATAACACTACTAACACAACCTAAATATTTTTTTAACTCCTATTTATTGGTTTTAGACAAAATCTTGCAATAATGTTGTTTACTTGTGTGATGCCCCTACATCATACTCCCAAGGGGAAAAATAAAATAAACTAAAAGTGAATTTGATATCCATGATCCTTTAAATATTACTATTTATGTATTTTATGGAATTATTCTTCTTAATTTTAGTGTATTTAATGAACTATGACTTTTCAAATGTGACATCTTTCTGATTCCAAGTATCTACCTTCCGAACTTGTGCATGATGTGTGTTACCTTAGCTAAATTGGTTTGAGACAATTGATTGTCCCAACTTGACCCTATTTTAGCCTCTTTCCTTGCATCATGTACCATTATTGTTTCACCTAAATAACACAAAATGAATAACATGATTACTCCACTATGCAATTCTTTCACACATACATAATTAAAACTAGGAAATATAACTACTAGTTTGATATGATATGTTTGCTACTTATTTATTTTATTTCAATCCCTATAATGCTTCTTTTACTTTATTTTATTCACTAGTCCTACTTCTTTCTCTAATATTGGTTATTCTATTTAAACCTTATGCAATCTTTTTAAGGTAAATAAAGAACAAAATACATGAACACCTTGTTTATAATGACTTACTTCTTCACCTTGCATTGAAATGACTCCCCTCATTTATACAACTAATGCAACCTTGCATATTTCTCCCAATTATTAAAATGGTGATTTTTTTCATATGGTCTGCTAAGAACATGAAATTTTAAGTTGTTACTTCCTTATTTCACCTACTGTACCTAATTTTTATACGTGTTTGCAAGACCATTATCATATTTATTTTGAAAATATAGATCTATGATCCACTCTTTGAGATATTCCAACTACTTTACTTCCATTATAGATGAGTGTTCCATCATTTATTCTTGGAAATTATTGAAATCTATTTTACTTATTATCTCCTTCTCCATATAAATCTTTCTCAAACTACATTTAGCTTGATTCATATATTCTTGTCTAAAGATTGCTTCTTCAAACGATAAATAATGTACCTTTTTATGAAAATCAATGTATAAGGGTTGTGTGTCTCTAGTTTCATACCTCATCTCACCATGCAATGTATTCTTCACTCTTAACAGTCCTTTAAATATTGTTGTCAATGCTTCACATGTCTTTCTCCTAGTCTATTGATATTGTTTTATCAAATCAATTTGAAACATCCTCCTTGTTTAACCATCATTGATCTCCATATGTCATCTTTGAACATGATGACCTTTTCAGCTTTTTAAACTTAAAAAACTTGAAAATTCTTACCATATTATTGCATGGCTTAATGCTTGTCTTGATCATGATTTCTCCTCACATCACCTTTGTATTTTGTAGATCCACCAATATGCAAAGAGTCAACACAACAAGAATAAAATTTAAAAACTTGAATGAATTTACCTTGAGCATCCTATTCTTCTTTCATATGATTGTATAGTCCTTTAATAATATTTTCTTAGCCTCTTTTCATCTTCCTGGATTTATATTTCTCTTCATCATGCTACCCATCTTCTTGATGTGGTATCTTACATTCTTCTCACTTCTCACTTTTAATATCAATTTAAATTAAACACAAGAATAAAAATTCATCAATTCAAATGACACTTATTTGAGTGTTACATACCTTCTCCCATTCAACATTTATTTGATCCTTTACCTTACATGAAGTTTCTTCACTTATCATGCTCCTAGATGCTCTTTTGGACTGCCAAGTCATAGTTGAACTATCACTTTTGCTTTCATCTTCATTTAGATCCTCTTTGTCACTTGTTTTCTCTTTCTTCTTCACATGGTGTTTTATCAAATTTTGAGATTGCATTCTTACCTCCTTGTCTTCAATATTTGTCTTCATCTGCAAGTTACAACTTTTTAAACACATGGTTTCTTCTTATTTTTTACCTTATTCTTTTCTACTATCTTGTATCTTTAGATAGGTTATCCCTCCTTATTTTAAACTTATTAATGAATCTTAGGTTGTATTGGATCATACCTATCTTTTTCTATCTTTCTTATTTTTATGAATTGCTTAGTGGTTTCCTTTCCTTCGCATAGATACACATCATAAAACACATTGTTAGAATCAAAATTTGGATCCTTCTTGGCTCTTTATTTTGATTTTTTCTTGGACACTTTATTATACAACTTCCTCTCTTACTTTGTGTCATTCCTAGACCACTTCTTCTCCATATCAGCTACAATTTATTCCCCTCTTCTTTTGGTATATTCTTCACTCTTTCACTTCATGTTATCTACAAATGCCTTCTCATAAAATTCACTTCTGCCATTCAACTTTGTGACCTTACCCAACATTCTATTCTCTTGTTGGATTTCTTCCATGTCCAACTTTGTGGACTCATACCTCTTCATGCTCACCCTTTCAAGATAACTTATCTCTTTTTCCTTCTTAGGTGATTTTTTCAAACTCATACTCTCAAATACCTTACCAAAATATTGTTTGGTTTCCATCAACATCACTCTTTATTCCACTCTTCCTGCATTACCTTCAAAGGTAAAAGAAAATGTGTGACCCCATCTTTATTTATTATGTAAATGTTTACTTGACCATCATGAAAAAACCTCATATAAAATTGGCATGGCCTTAATAACAACAAATTACAAATGTCTATGGGAATTATGTCATAGAAAAATCTATCCTTATAATTACCTATTTGAATTTCAACCAAAATTTACTTACTTACTTTGATTTGATGTCCTTATTGAACCCATGTTTCCTTATAAGGACATAGATATGACATCTTATTCAATCTCAACTTTTGTCACATATCCAATGACACAATATTATATATACTTCCTCCATAAATCACCACCTTACAAAAATTTCCATTTGCTTCACAACTTATCCTAAATAAACTTCTATTTTTAATTGGTTCTTGCACTTGTCCTTCCTACTGCAACAAAACTCTTCTCATGAGTAAAGATTATCTTCTCACTTGTTTATTATTTTCATGTAACTCTCTTGCATTATGTTGACCATCCCTACCAACATATGAAGGAAATTACATTTCTCTATGTCCTTCCCTATTACAAAGTCAACACTATCATTAGAATGTTTGTCTTTGTCTATGTCTTATGAAACGATTAGTATTTATTTCTTTATCAATTGCAGATAAACTTACCTCATATTCATGGTGTTGTGGTCTCATGATTTCTTGACCTACTACAATTTTATTTTGTGGCCCTATGGCCTCTTGGATTTCTTCTCCACTCTCTTCTCCAACTATACTTAGATGCAAAGGTTCTTCTTGATCTTGTTGTCTTCCATTTCCTTCCGCATGTACTATCTCTGAATCTTATGATTTTTTTGAAAGCAATCTCAATGGCTTCCATTATTACAATCAAGGTTGTAATCTACTATGTCATCTAACCCATCAAATGATCCACAATTGTATCTTGATCTTTGTTGCCTCTATACACTTTTTGCCCCATGGAATACTAATCCTGGTTCCCTTTCCTACAATTCACCTCTAGACACATGGTGTTCAAACTTTCTATTTATATTATCAAATCCTATCTTCTTTGCACCTATCACAAAGTACCCACCTCTAAGATCAAACCAGATCTAATACCAAATGATGTAGAGGTATGGTTAATAAATCACCAATTCCTTCTTTTGTCAATGTTCTCCCTTGAATCTAAGGTACCTAAGACCATTCAAGGGTATATTATCTTTTATCTATCTGATGAATTTTATTAACCTTCTCAGGCTCCTTTTTGATATTTTGAGACCTTTTACCTACTTTTCAACACACTTCACCCACTATTTCCTAACTTTGATAACTTTCTCCTTTAACACAATCACTCTTGTAGCCTTTTTTTAGGTTAATTCAAAATGTATGTAAAAGTACAAATGAAATTCCTTAGATTGATCTCAGATAAAGATACCCTATATTGGACTTGTTCTATCCTCAAAATTTAGGATCTAACTCCTTTTCTAAACTCCTCTTCTAGCTTCTTCTAGGCCATTGTCAGGCCAATTTAGGTCTCCCTATCTCCACTTACACATAGTCCTTTATTTTGTTATGTAAATGTATAGAGATGTCTCAAAAACTCTAAATTATAGTCACCTATGATTATACCTATAAAATGACCAAATTAAAGGTCATTACCATGTCTAATATGTCTATAATTCTTGCATTATTCCTTTGAAACCCTAGTTTTAGGTTTCATTGTCTATATGGAGCCCAAACACATTCAATTATGTTTTGCACAATCCAAATAGGTTTTCAAATCTTCATAATTTTTATCTAGCATTTGTGGAATTTTTTCTCACCTATCAAAATGGTTATATTTAATCCATAATGACTCTAATTAACCTTCCAACTCATTATTGGAGTAAATAAAATACACAATCATCTTCTTAGAAGTCTGTAGGCAAACCAATGAGGGTTGTTAGATCATCAACATTTTTTGGAATCTATAAAAATTTCAAAGAGATATATCCATACTACATTCACCTTTCTCAATAAATAATAGTGAACAAAAATTGTCTATTACTCTTCTTTAAACATTCTTGCTTTCAAATAGGACACATAGTCAAGTACTATAGACTGTGTAACATTGCTTTAAAGCTTTGAACCCCAAAAGGAAATCACTGATTCTTACACTCAGTTAGAGGGATATCCAAGTGTCACCATTATAATTTTTAAATCAAATACTCCATGTGGTGTCTCCACTATGCTTATTTCTTAATCCCTATTTTCTCATAGGACTTTTGACTACATAGTCTACACCTATAAATGTACCCATAGATGTATTGAATAAGATTAATATCTAAACCTCTTAACCAAAGATACATAAATGTAGTATAAGATTAATTAAAGTTTTTTATCACTTTAAAACCTAAGTAAAATCATTTACTAGTTTTATTGACACCTCTATCACATCAATTCATAGAATTCCATACTAACAATCTATGTTCACACATTCTCATCAGAATTACATGGATTGCTATGAAAAAGAATGTGAAAAAAGTTTATTCAATGCATAGAGACACTTACTAAATATATTGTAAAATATCCATTACATATTTTACACCAAACACATAAAATTATCAACCTTCACTTCTATAATCATTCAAAACTCAATGTTCATCATTGCATTACTCAAAATAATAGGGTTATAGACTTTCCATCAAACTTCAAGATTCTTCATTAAATGTTTTATTATTCTAAATCCCATTCTAATTGAATACCATATTGATAACTAATTAATCCAACCAAAATTACAAGCTTTATATTTACCTAACTGCTCTAACTACTTCCAAGGAACTACTTGCAAGAGTGTTGCTTTTGACACAAACCTCATGATACATTATTCTGTAGAAGGTTGACCTCATACAAAATTATGTAAACTAAGGTTTCCTAAATTAACACTTACTATCCATTTGATAACTTAAAAACTCCTTGGAAACCCCCTATAACACCTTTTCTAAGTTGAAACATTCAAAATTTCAAATTGTCAAAATGGTGGGAAATTCCCATTTTGAATTTTCTAAGTTCCCTATTCACTTCAAATCACTTGTATAACATTCCAAGGAACATATTTAGTCATATATCACTACTAGCACAACCTAAATATCTTCTTTTACCCCTATTTACTAGTTTTAGACAAAATATTGAAATAATGTTGTTTCCTTGTGTGATGCCTCTGCATCAACACCCCATCCCATGCTACAGGGTTTTCTAGTTTACTTTAAAAAAACCAAAAAACTCATTTTTTCTTATAAAAATTTATCAATACATTATTTTAATACATATACATATTCATAATTATATGTATATACTTAGAACTAAATTTCCACATAAATTTTAAATATTATTGTTATTCCAATTACAAAAACTCTACCAACATCTAAAGAACATATTTTTAAGGCAATCAACACAATAAATACAATAAGTGGTCCTTAAAAGTGTGACATAATGGGTTTAAACATGGAGGTATTTATATCAATAGTTACTTTAGCTACCATAAAATATCCTTAATCTCTATTCATGCTAACCCAAAACCTATAATTAATTTGAATATCAACATCTCTAGAATAAAATCAATCCATCATGATACATGGACTAAATAAGTGAATCAAAATTTTGATGCAACCATTATCAATAAACTATTGGCTATTCATGCCATAGGAGGATTAATTTCCTTTTTTGTACATATATTATGATTAATGTTAAATTTTGTAGTTTAATTGAAACCTAAATAAAAATGTTATTACTTCTCATAGATCAAATAGAACTGGATCAAACTATTTATGCGTTCCATTCCCATATATTTTATATTTTAAATGCATATAATAAGTTTTATTTTCCTTAACTTATGAGTAAAAAAATAAACATTAATGATTCCCATGATTTTAAAGAAAATCATTTAAAATGAATATAGTTCCTCATCATCACTTCAATAAAAAAAATTATTGTTGACCAAATTAAAAACTAAGTTGAAACTAGCATGAAACCCAATAAAAATTAACATAGGAATTATATCTAAATGGAGTTAAAATATTTAGCCCCTAGGTTGTTATAAATTAAAACCCAGGTCATAACTCTCATAAGGGATCCCACAATAACTATGCTTACTTCAAAATACCATGTGCAAGTAAAAAGAGGCCACCACATATGCATCCCACAGAAAGGGGAATGATTATCCCTAAACTTAATAGATTTTAGGTTTATTTAAATATTCCCTAATGATAATATCATATAGTTCATTATATATTATATAAGCTATCTATAAGTGTTACCTTTTGGTTATATATTGCATTATATTTAATATTTAAGGTCTCATCTAAGTAAGAAATGAGTGAAATTATTATTTTTTTATGTGTGATACATTGTTGATTCTCTATTTTATTATTTGTGTCTAACTTGGATGAGATGAGTATAGTTTTGTATGCATAAATACATCCATATGGCAGGATCATTTTGAAAATTCATCAAACATTTTTGACAACCATTTTGGAAATAGTTTTGAAGATTTAGTGAAGAACTCATTGAGCTATAAATATATGCATCTCCAAAGATGCTCTAAATATGCTTCAAATATGATTTGAAGACCTATATAATAGTGCTTCAAATATTCCTAGGCATGCTTTGAAGATGACCAACCAGATCCTATAGATCAAGATAGTAACTCCAAAGATATCTATTCAATATATAGACATTTCATATTTTGATATCTTCTTTCAAACATTACTATTATTAGTAATGGTCTAAAATGATCCAAATATAAATATATTTATATTTTTAAAAATTAGACATGATCTCTATGGATCTATGTTAGTTATTTTCCATCTATTATAGTTGAGTCAGTTCCAATGCCTCCCTATAAGTGTGGGATCTAATTTCTAGATCTTCTATTTTGAATAACTAGATTTGGCAATTTAGATCTCTATATTTTATATTCTATGAATAGTTTTTAAGATATGCTTTAAATACATGTCTCTTCATTTTAGATAATGAATCAATGAATGAATAGATAGTGATAAAAAATGAGATAATAGAAAACAAGAATTCAAGTTTAATTTTGCATAGGTATATATGTTCCTTTTTATAATGAAATGAAATTCATCATTATTTTTCATTATAGATTAAAAGTTCATCATATTTTGAGGAAGGAGAAAGGGTCCACTTCTCTCTGAAGATTAGGGAAAATTGGTATTTTTTAGCTTATAGTTTAAAAGTATATTTATTTTGAGTTAGGTACATTTTATTTTGCTATAAGTGTGATTTCCCTTTCAAATCAACGTGTGAATTTCCTTTTAATGCAAGTTTGTTTTCATTAAATGCAAAGGTTGTTTCAATTTAATGCAAGTGAGTTTTCTTTATATATAGTGTGTCTTTAAACTTCATAAGAAGTAAAGTTTGTTAACTTATCTCCATATTTAGAATCTACAAAGAAGTAGTGTAAATGACAATAGACAACATTCTCACATTTTGAAATATCACATTATTCTACGCAACTAAGCAAGTTGAGTGAGGACATCATAATGTCTTATGCTAGATGTTTAAGTTCTAGATTTTGATGGTGTAAACTCAAGAATCCTTTAACAAGGAATGGTATAAGAGATCTTTAGTTAGTAAAACTTTCTAGATTTACTTTTTTGTAATATAGAATTATAATATTATTTGTTATCCTTAGAATTTAGACATCACAATAGACTAAACCACTTGAATAATGAAATGTTAACTAAAATACCCAATGGTCTTATTACATATAGATTTAGACATTGGCCCTAGTATAAAATGACACCAATATATTGATTGGTTAAATGAGAGGTATAACAATAGCCTATCATTTTTGGCACCATTATTAGGGACATTCTTAATCACTAAGTGTTATTGAGATCCTATATTAGAGTTAGATAGGGAAAATTCAAAAGCATTTATATACTCGAAAAACATAAAAACAATCCAAGATTCCTTATATTTATGAACTGCCAAAGAGATTCTCAAGGATGGTTTATCTCTAAAGGATCCCAAATAAAACTAGAAGAAGAGAGGATCCTATCCTTGATAGAAACATCAAGAAGTGAAATAAAGGTAAATGAAATCCATATGAAAATTTTTTCTAATTCATCTCCTAAACAAGGTTCATCCTCAAAAATGGATCCTATAAGAATAATTTTATTCATAACATCTCCTATAGGGAGAATTGATCTATAAAATCCTTTTCTAGAATAGTTGGATTTAATCCACAAGCTTTATAAAAAGAAGATATAATCACCAATGAATATTCTCCTCTTGAGGTAGATCATATGTTGATAACCCAAGAAGAGAACCTATATTGGATTGATAACCAAAGTTGGGAAGAAAATATGGTAGGTAAACATGTACATGTAGAGAACCCTAATCAACAACCTCAATAGGATAAAACATTTTCCTATCTAATCATCTTAGGTCTTAATGATATAAATTCCATGTAAAATATCTCACCATAAATTTCACTTACTTTTATAGGTAAATCATAAGAAGATCTAGATTAGTTCTTTTTTAAATTTTAGCTTCTCTATCAAACATATGATTATGTCATAGATGATAAAAAGTTGAAGTTATTCTCATCTACACTTAAGGATGTAGCCATGAGATGGTTCATGGGCCTTGAGGCTAATTTTATAAGAGCTTGGGATGAAATAGAAACAACATTTCTTGACAAATATTAGGATTATTATAAAGTTAAATAATGAAAAGAAAACTTTTTTAAAATCAAACTAAATGAAGATGAAACCTTAAAAGATTAACTTGATTGGTTTATATTCACCCATAAACATAGTGGTTATCAACTCATAGAGGAGGTCATCAAGATAGTATTCCTTAAAGGCTTATATGATGATGCATGTGATGCCTTGAACCTAATGGGAAAGGGTCAGATTGACATGTTAAATTTTCATCAGATTTTTGCATTATGTAATAACTATTCTAGAACAAGATCTAGCATAAGGAAATCAAGGTTAAGAAAATCACCAAAAGTTGGTAAATTAGTGAAAGAATTTACTAATTTGAAAAGATATATTATAGTATAATTTAAATCTAAATTATATGTCTTCAAATAAAAGTTCAATACCACCAACACTAAACAGTTGTCAATATATTATCCTAGATGTAGACTCGAACATGTGGTAAAATATTATCCTTTAGATAAAATGTAGGTATGTGGTGTTTGTGACCCAGACCATGACACCATTAATTGAAAACATATTCCTAATGTGAAAAACCAAGTAAATCAAGAAGTACATGTAGTTAAGGAAGTGAAATTTATGCAAAGACAAGGAAACTAGTACTCTAAGCCTCAAAATCAATTTGGTCCAAGATTTCCTCCCAATCCATGGATGACACCATGGGTTAGACAAGCCACACCACCAATGTGGGGACCACCACCATAACCACAACCAAGGGGTACTCAAGAATGGATGCCATAGATGTGGGGAAAGCCTCAATATCCTTCACAACCTTGGGCATAACATCAAAATCAACAACTACCTTAGATACAACAGTCACCACCTCAATGGTTAAATCAACAATATCAAACATATAGAAGGTTTCCTCTATAGCAATATTTGATGCCTTCACAACCTTAGCCACCACCAATTGAGTAATAGGTTAGAAAACCATAGTTACCTACCTAACAAGTGGAAAATCCTTAAAATAAGAAAAATAAACCTATTTATGGAGTTGATCAAGGAAGTAATATTGCATGTGGTTCAACTGAGTGTAATAATGTTGAACTCAAATCAAGAAATGTAGTAAGTGATTCACCCATTACCATAACTAAAATTACCAATGATTAAAACACTTCTAAATCATTGTAGTCTAAGAACCAAATGAAGAAAAGGTAAAATCCACAATAACTCCAATCATACCAACCATAATTCAATATCCCCTTGTTGTTCCATTTCCTAAGAGACTTAAGAAAGAAAAACATACGGAAGATTCTAAATTGATGCATAAATTAAAATAGATGAAGATAGAAATTCAACTATTAAGAGACATTAAGGATATTCCTAAGTGTAATCAAATCATTAAATGATTATGCATCAAATCACTAGGAAGGAATAAATAATATCCTAAAATAATTCAAGCAACTAATAAAATTGTTGGTTTACTAGCATGAAACATACTTGTTCCTAAATACAGAGACCTTAGTAGTCTTGTAATGATTTTGATAATTGAGAACAAGTCCATACCAAATGTTCTTGTAGATATTAGTCTTTCTATCAACATAGTGATTGTCAACATAATAAAATATTTATCCCTCATAGGGATTCAACCTACCACTACAATATTATAAATGTCAAATCAATCCATTGATGCACCTAAAGGAACTATAGAAAATATGCTAGTTATCATAAAATCTTGGGAATATGCTATGGATTTCATGATCCTTCAATATAAACCCAAAAGGGTAGGATATCTAATGATTCTTGGAAGAATTTGGTTAGTTATAGTTGCAACATGAATTAATTGTAGATACAGAAACATGACCATTTCCAATTGAATTCATGCTAAACAAATATCTCTTTATCTACCTGATAGACTTTCAATGGATCTTTATGAACAAATATGGGTATATCAACCTAAAAACAATTAGACTAGTGTGTCTTCCTTAGCCATGTTTACCATCAAATAATGTGCCCAAGAGTTTTAATAACAAATAACATAACATTTTTACCAAGAAAGCCTAGCTATGGAGTCTGATAATTTATCTCCAAAGTCTAATAGGCTAGCTCTAAATACTAATAGCTTAGCTCTGAGGACCAATAGCTTAGCTTTGAATACTAATAGCTTAGCTTCAAAGATGAATAATCATGAATGGGATGTATTAAAATCCACTAATGAGAATCAATAGAATACCATAAGCACCCCAAATATGTTATCTATTCCACAAGATATCTAGTAAGCCATAGTCGATTGGGCTCAAAATGGGTATAATTCATTTTTACATGATTTTTATTATCTATTGACCCATATGGTCTCCACAAGTGAAACTTTTTACAAAGATGTAACTACATTTCACATTTTATTATGACACACATGTCCATTGAATACCTTGATGAATGAATATAAATAGTTAAATTCCATTATTCTAGGTACTAAATAGATTGCAATCCAACCCAGTAAACAATTGAATATCAACAATTGGTTAATTGATAAAAAATAATACAAAGTGTTGTATGTATTGGTATGACACATAAAATCCTTTGATTGGGATTATAGTGATATGAAAATAATACATCTCAGTGTTTGTACCCATCATATTTACATTGAAGATGTTAGACCATTCAAATAACCATAATAGAGAATCAACCCAACCTTGAAGGAAATTGTAAAGATAGAGATATAAAAACTATTTTAAGTTAGTTTCATTTACCCCTTATCTGATAGTCAATGGGTTTCATCTATTTTCATTATACCTAAAAACAATGGAAAATGGAGAGTTTATGTAAACTATAGAGAACTAAATAAAGCCACTATGAGAGACTACTTTCATTTTCCTTTTATTGATCAAGTTTTGGATAACTTGGTAGGAAAGTAGTACTTTTATTTATTATATGGATTCAATTATTACAATCAAATTTGAAAAAACCCTAAAAATTAGTATAAATCTACATTTATCTTCTCCTAGGGAACATTTACTTATATAGTCCTTCCTTTTGGATTATGAAATGCACCTGCTACCTTTCAGAGAGTAGTGTTAGACATATTTTATGATCTTACAAATTATTTTTTGGAAATGTATATGGATTATTTCACTATCCATGGCACTACATTTGATGAAGCTTTGAAAAATTTGGATAAAGTGCTTCCCATATGTGAGGAACACCAAGTATCTTTGAGTCATGAGAAGTGTATCATAATGGTTGATGAAGGGATAGTATTAAGACATCATATCTCTTTTAAAGGAATAAAATTGGATCCCAAAAATGTTGAGATAATTTATAATCTCCTAGTTCTTAAAACACAAATAGATGTCAAAAGTCTTCTCAACCATGCAGGATATTATAAAAGATTTATTGAAGACTTTAGGAAAATAGTTTCACCTATTTTTTCTTTGCTAATAAAAGATAATGAGTTTTTATGGAGTGATAAGTATCAAGAATATTTTGAAACAAACTCATGACTGATCTAATCTTGAAAGCATTTAATTAGGATTTTTTTTTTCATACTTATACTGATGCTTCAAATAGTACACTAGGATCAATTCTAAGACAAAGATATGAGGATAGAAAAATATATTGTATTTATTATATCAGTAAGAATATTACTCCCACAGAAAAAAACTACACTACCATAGAAAAGGAATTTTTTTGTATTGTTTATGCCATAAAGAACTTAAGGCATTACATTACAAGTTACTAGGTATTTATCTATACAGATCATTAAACTATTAAGTACTTAATGAACAAACTAGTAGTAGGTGAGAGAATTATTAGATGGCTACTTTTGTTATAATAATTTGACATTACCATCATAGACAAATGTAGGAAGTATAATGTTGTTCAATTTTTATCTAGATTGGTCACTACAGGTGAAGTTGGTCCTAAGGAGGACATTTTTTAGATGAACAACTATATTATATATCTACATACTCCCCATGGTTTGTAGACATGGAAAATTACTTAGAAACAGGGAAGTTTTTTCATTCTATTATTGATAAAGAAATAAAACATTTGATTTGAGATAGCTCTCATTTAAAATTGTTTAAAAATATACTTGATCATCTACTTCATAGGTGTGTTAGAGAATATGAAGTATTTGGCATCATAAAAGAATGCCATAGTGAACCATAAGGAGGACATTATTCACTAAAAAGGACCATTCATAAGATCTTTGGTGCATGTTATTACTGGCCATCTATTTACAAGATTATAAAAATGTTTGTATGGAAATGTGATCCTTGCCAAAGGATGGTAAAGCCTACTCTATCCTTAGAAATTCCTCTGCATCCTCAAATAAGTTTAGAACCATTTGAAAAAAAATGTTTGGATTTTTTTGGACTAATCAAGCCACCATCTCAAGGAGAAGAGTATTTATTAGTATGTACTAATTATGTTACTAAATGGGCTAAAGTGTAGACACTCACCTTTTCTATGGAATAAATGGCTATTGATTTCTTGTATCATAGGATTATGATGTGATTTAGAGCTCCTAGATCTATTATTTCTATTAAGTCCCCCAATTAATGTCTAATATGATCAATGCCTTCATAGAACTATACCAGATCAATTATAGGAAATCCTTACCATATCATCCCTAAGATAATGGGAAAGTGGAGGTCACAAACTAAGAGCTTCAAAATATCCTAAACAAAATAGTGAACAATAGTAAAAAATATTGGGAAGATAGAGTACCTGAAGTCGTTTGGGCATACAATACAACAGGAAAGACTATAATAAGATTGTATCCATATGAACTTGTGTTTG